>JADBJO010020042.1:0-15000 GCA_016801955.1 Conus betulinus | reverse complement strand
TCTGATATTGCAATCATTATTTTGGATCCTAGCATAAGATGAGATCTGCATCATAGTGTAACCAACATTGGGTTAAATTTTCATGATGTAGATGTTTCCCTTTATTTACTCTAAGTAAAACATATATTTATTTCTTCACAAACCCTATAGATTCTCTCTCTCTCTCTCTCTCTCTCTCTCTCTCTGTGACCGTCTGTGTGTGCCCGTCAACACACACACACCACACACACACACACCACACACATGCGCATGCACACGCGCATGCATCTATGAGAAAATAGCAGACAAGAGGACCAGAATTATTTCCACCAACATTCAGACCAGGCTAGGCCCGCAGCCTGCACCGTGTGCTGTAGTCCAAAGAGATCATGCATAAATGATGAGTCGCCTCCCCAAAACTGGCTTTGACCCATACCGCCACCGCTGCAGTGGAAAAGAGACGTGCTGGGCCAGACGATTGGACCATCTACTTTCACCGCCGTCAGCCTCAGCATCAGGCTGGAGAAAAGGGCGGAGACAAACTGGAGGAGACAGGGTGTGTTCTTTGACACTCCCCCACTCCCCCACTGTCCGACTACTTTACAAGGAGAGAAGGTGGCGAGATCGCCATGGCAACGTTTCTTGCTTCGAAAGGCCACAAAGTGGAAACACACCGATGACCATGAAACAATTTCTGTTGTTGCACGAAAAGATTGATTATCACTCTCAAAGATATTACTTACACACTTGATCACAACAAAAAAAAAAAAGAAAAAAAACTAGTTGTTCTCTGCCAGATTTTCGTCTTAAATGGACTTCTTCAGGACTGTCACCTTGGAAACACCTAGTAGTCCTCCCTTGACGTCTATCTTGTCATACGTCATCGCCTATATGTATTTATTGGTCTCTCGTTTATGTCATCAAACCTGGAAGATTTTTTTGTTCTGTTTCTTCCTTTCTGTCTCTCTTTCTTTCTTTCTCTCTTTCTTTCTTTCATTCTTTTCATTCTTTCAACAACAAAAAAAAAGCAACAAACAACAAACAAAAAACAACAAACAAAACAACCACACACAGTTTTTTCCGAGTGGGGGAAAAATCGTGGACACCACTTGAGCTCTAGTCCCATACATTTAGGCCGTCAGGGTAATTTGTTTTCAGTTTGTGGCGCCATAATCGTTCCCTGACTTTGCGTTCGCACGAATTTTTGGAATATTGCAATAACCCTAATGTCCGCCATGAAGTGGTTGTGGGCTTGGAAGTGTTTGGCTACCAGGGTTTCAGCACGGCAGCCTTCCGTTTCTCTGGTCCCTTCATTTTTATGCTTGACCTGTGGCCATAAAAAGCGTTTCTTTAGTGGTTTTCCCGTCTCCCCCAACGCACTGCGTGTCCCCACAGCGTGCACAATGATGAGGTACACCACATTGTCAGTCTATGGCGTTCTGCGGACACCTGGTGAACTGTGTGGTCTCTTGCAGATGTTCAGAGCACAGAGGACACAGCTCTTTGACTGGCACCTGTAGCAGCCTGCAGGCCCTGGGGACACTGCCACCTGCACAGGGGGAGGCTGGGAGGGCATGAGCAGACTGCGCAGGTTCCTGCACTTCCGCTTTTCTACCATGGGGGCTCGGGGGGATGGCCTTTCTCATCCTTCTGCTGGTATGGAGCGTGGACAGGAGCTCCCGTAGCCACTGGGCAATGGGAGGGTGGGCGGGGGTTTGTGTAATTACGAAGGGGATGCGTCCTGTGGAGTTGGTCCTGTTCCTGTAGGTGAGGGTCTGCTGCCTTGGTATTGCCCCGCCGCCCCCGGTCAATGGCTTTTTGCACCAGGCCAGGGGGGTAGCTCCGCTTCACGAGACGGCCCTTCAGTTCCACACAGTGCTTGAAGAATACTTCCTCCTCTGAGCATAGTCTCCTCAGGCGGAGAGATCCTGCCCGAAGGGGATGCCACGGACGCAGTGGCACCAACGAAGAAACAATTGCATATATCCCGATTGATCAGAACAAGGAAGCGACTTTTAATCCAGTGGGGAAAAAAGCAGCTACATTTCCCAGTCAATAACAGAGAAGCAAATTCTGTAGCAATGAAAAAAAAAAATACACTATCCCCAAAAATGATAACAACTAAGGGAGGTAACTTTTACTTCGAAGGGGAAACGAGTTTTATGTCTCCAAACAATACAAAATAAGAGCAGCAACTTCTGCTCGCATGAGGAAAAAAAAATGTTTCCAAATAATAACAACTACGGGAAGCAAACTTTCGTTCCAATGGTGAAACGATTACTACCATGGACGATAGCAACTAAGGGAGACAACTTACGCTCCAGTGGGTAAAACAACAAAATGCTTTAAACAAAAGTAAGCAAGGGAGGCATTATATTCTTTAATGCAATGGGGAACTCATTGCAGTCCCAACAAAGCCAAACAAAAAAAACAAAAACAAAACAATCAAACAAAACACTCGGGCAACTTTTAATCAGGACGGTTAACAATCACACTCCCCTGACAAAAAAGTAAACGAGAAAGGCGACTTTTGCTGTCAGGCAATGGGGAAATAACTACATACTCCAAACAATTGCAAAGAAGGGAGGAAACTTTTGGTCCAAACCAATGGGGAAGCAATTACATGCCACAACTAAAAAACAGTTAAGGAAGGTACTTGTTTCACCATCGGAGGAAAAAGCTGCTCTCTTCATTTTTCTTTATTTACGTCTCCCCGTTTCATTTAGGATTTCCTGTCCTTTTTCGGTGAGCATGAAAAAAGACAACAATTGATGATTTGAGGTACCTCTCACGGTGGTCAGGCAATTCTTCAGCAACTATCCCACCCCCCTTCTTCAATACAATGCACCCCTGGAAGTGAGGGAATGCCGACACTAGCCTTAGAGACTGGGAGAGGGGATAGAATATCATATCACATCGAGAAATGAGAACAATACGGAACAAATTTCTTATGCGAAGCTACAGGACAGTGGAGACTAAGAAAGCATCAAAACAAACAAAAATAGAAAATCAAGAAACAAAAGGTAAATACCAAAATCAAATTAACGAGAGAGAGAGAGAGAGAGAGAGAGAGAGAGAGGAGAGAGGGGGGGGGGCGAGAGGGAGAGAGAGGGAGGGGAGGGGGGGGGGGAGGGGGTGGGTGGGGAGGGGGAGGGGGAGGGGGGAGTGAGTTGAAAAATATTCTTTATTTACAGAACAGTATGTTAGTACCAGTGTAATCTTTAATTCTTTACGCGATGTTCACATTCAATAGAGTCTACAACGTAAAGAATCCACGCAAAGAGGAAGTTTCACGAGAGAGAGAGAGAGAGAGAGAGAGGAGAGAGAGAGAGAGAGGGAGAGAGAGAGAGAGAGAAGGTGGTGGTGGTGCAGGAGGATCAGCATATAACATGGTGATATATTATGTTCTTGTGAAGGTAACTACACACCATTGTTGTCTGATCCACTCCTGAAATGGGTTCAGGAAGTAGAGTGCGAACATGATGAGCTGCATGTGAACAAGTTAGCACTTTGAACAGGGACACTGAGTTATGGTTCCTCGAGGAATCATTTGACAAAAAAAATCTGCTTTTTTATGTTACTGTTTTTTTTTTTTAATTTCCATTCAAATCTTGTCTGTTTTGATCTCGCAGTTGAAATCTCGTTTGCAGCTTTATGGACACATTTAAATAGTTTTGAAGCTGATGTCCATGTGGCTTTGTTTGTTTTCTTACAAGAAGGGATGGATAATTTGAGCGTTCCTTAGTGCAAATCAGCGAAGTTTCAATGTGTTTGTGCTAGTGAAGTCCCAGTACGTAGATGAATAGTCTATGACCGGAGATGAGTTATGTAAAAAAAAAAAAAAAAAAAAAAAAAAAAGAGTGAAGCAATTTTCGAGAGTGAAAGAGCCAAAAAAAGTGACCGATGAGAGAGAGAGAGGAGAGAGAGAGAGAGAGAGAGAGAGAGAGAGATGAGAGAGAGGAGAGAGAGAGAGAGAGATTTGGTCTACAGACACTTCGCGAACAGAGTACTCTTTAGACACGTGGAGAAGCTCTGATGGACGGACACTGAGTGATTCCATTGATGACGGAGACAATAAGTAAATAATAAATAAATCACATTACATAAGGATGTACAGCAGTTACGTGTGATATGCTCGTATGAACAACACTCTTCAGATCTTCTACAGAAGCCGGCGTCATATCCTATAAATGTAGCATGTTGCCGTCGGCTAGTGTTAGAAACAGACGATCTTCATGCTGAGACAAAAAGTCAGGTATTTTTCTTTGGTTGTTAATCTAAGTTGAAAGCAATCCGTTTGATAACAGAATGTCCATGGCATGCTGTAGAACCGAACTGTAAATAACATAGTATTCACCACAGTAAATCAATTAGTTTGGATTTCTTCCTATATTGGTATTCATTATTCGCACTTTCATTTCTGAACATGATTTTTGATGTGTTACTATCTTGTTGTCGCCTTAATTGGTAAAGCTGTATAATCAAGTTTACTTTATTAGAGTTCATTTCTGATTCTTGGTTATGCACAGCAGAGATTGTAAAACTGACAAGCAAGGGAGAGAGAGAGAGAGAGAGAGAGAGAGAGAGAGAGAGAGAGAGAGAGAGAGAGAGACCGACAGACAGACAAACAGACAGACAGACAGACAGACAGACAGACAGACAGACAGACAGGAACAGAGGCAAAGACAGACACAGACAGACAGACAGGAAGAAAGACAGACAAGATAGAAGGCAAAACTAATGGATGATAATGAAGCAGCTGATTAGAACCTAACCAAAATCAGCGATGAAGCAATTCTGGTCAGAAGAAACCGTTATCCGTGTAAAGCATTGCCCGCCACGCCCTGTACCTCCTGCCACTGGCCCATTACACAACGTCTTTACTGTGGCTGTGGTCATCAGTCGACGCCAACAGGCAGGGAAGATCGGTTCCCTGAAATCGGGGAGACCTGACAGAGACGCTCCGATGAATTTCCATTAGAGTGGTAAATGGAAACGAATGCACCGACCCGTTTGTAAGGCAAGGGAGGGTGGATTATTGCATGCCAAGCAAAGGTAACCCACGTCTTCCCTCGCTGTGATTTCCGCCATTTCTGGCGATTGCCTGCAGTTTCTGTGCTTACCTCCCTTCCTCCTATCCTTCCACTCCTCCCGCTCTCCGTGCAAAGGGAACGACTTGTCTGAGAGACAGAGAGGCAATGGCCGGTGGATTGAAGAGTCCAGGACGAGCGAGCCACCATTCACGTCGAGCATCGTTTGGGTCACAATAGGACGGGCTTTTTGTCCCTGATCTCCTGTTAGAAGAACAGGAAACGTAACCACCAACATGGAGACAAGACGGGACATGTGCGGTATGCAGCAGCTACTGTTGTTCTTCGCCCTTTAATGAGGGAGGCAGACCAAGCCACCGGGGGTCACCCGTCTCCAAGCCAGGCGGATCTGGTCGACTTCTGGAAAACAACCGTTTTGTTTGCCTTTTTTTTTCTCGTTTTATTGTTTTTGTCTTCGTAGAAAGTTATGTTCATTGAAAATCCTTCAAGTTACTTGGGAGGAATGAGCACTACACTCTTCCAACAAAGACAGACTGGAAAGAACATACTGCAGAGGAAAACACTGCAGTTGTTCTCTCAAACTGGTTTGATCTCCTTATGTTCCTGCACTTAATCTAAATCCCTTCTGATGCAGTCCAAAATGAAATAAAACTGCTTCAGATCCACGGTGGTACGTAGAGGGCCAGGAGAGGGTGTGTGGATGATGTGAAGGGGGCCCTGGCTTTAAGGTGCTCTATACCTTTCTTTCCTTGGCTGTCAAAATTTGCATTTTTGGCATCCCCCCCCCCACACACACACACACACTCTCTCTTCTCTCTCTCTCTCTCTCTCTCTCTCTCTTCTTCATACGCTGGCGAAGGAAATCAAGATGCCCCTTCAGACTCCTCCCCATCTTATATAACCAGTCCAGCTCTCTAGTTGTAAGCTTGTCCAGTAGTAATTACGATAGCCATAGCATGGTCCTGTCTTCCTGTTCCCAGAGGGCTCCCGTATGCAGACCTTCAGCACCATTTAAAATCAATGACGTGAACATGTAGTCCGATGTCATCTAAAACAACCCCGCACAACAGGTATAAAATCGATACTCAAACGGCAGATCTCTCTCTCTCTCTCTCTCTCTCTCTCCTCTCTCTCTCTCTCTATGCGGTTTTACACACACACACAGACACACACACACACACACACACACACACACACAGACACACACACACACACACACACACACACACAACACACACACACACACACAGAGTACTTATCGATAAGAACCCATTAAATTCCACTTTCCAAGGTCTATTTTTAGCGGAGGGAAGCCATTAATAAATCTTTCAATTCAGTGGTACATTTCCTCTCAAAGTAGAGAGAGAGAGAGAGAGAGGAGAGAGAGAGAGAGGGAGGGAGGGAGGGAGGGAGAGAGAGAGAGAGAGAGAGTCCAGGAGGCTGCCAGCATTAGACAAAACTACATTCCGAATTCAGATTATTTCCTCTTACACCACACGGCGGCCTTGTCCCCAGGCCAAAGAAATGGGAGGCAACATTCAAAACGTGCAGGGAAAAAAAAAAACGCATCCAAGGACAAAGCAATGCCCGCCAACATAGTCAATAAGACACAATCACGCTCAACATTTTATAATAATTGTATGCCGGAGGAAAGACAAAGCAGGCGTTGTGGGTGTGTGTGTGTGTGTGTGTGTGTGTGTGTGTGTGTGTGTGTGTGTGTGGTGTGGTGTATGTGTGTCGTGTGTGTGGTGTGTGTGCGTGAGTGCGTGCGTGCGTGCGTGAGCTGAGTGTGTTGTGTGTGTGTGTGTGTGGTTGTGTGTGGGTGTTGTGTGTGTGTGTTTGTGTGTGTGGGTGTGTGTTGTGCTGTGTGTGTGTCTGTGGTGGTGAGACTATCTTCTTCTCTCGATCTTCGACTCTATGTCTTTGCACCTCTCTCTCGTCCTCTCTCCTCTTTCTCTCTCTCATCCTCTCTCATCTCTCTCTATCTCTCTGTGTTGTAAGTGTGTTTGTGCGCGCGCGTGCCTGTGTTGTGTGTGTTGTGTGTGTGTGGTGTGTGTGTGTGTGTGTGTGGTGTGTGTGTGTGTTGGTGTGTGTGTGTGTGTGTGTCTGCGTGAGGGATGTTCTTATGTAAATAGTTTAATGTTTTAGATACTAGGTTCATATAGTATAGGGGCTTGAAATAATTGAATTTTTTAATGTTGGTTTTGTCTGATTGAATTCAGAGGGAATTCCAACGATTAGATCCCGAATATGGTCAGATGGAATTGTACAGGCCAATTCTTGGAATCGCAACTTTTCACTCTGGAGGTGATCCTTAAGTAAGTTATCGAAATCCTATCCATTGATGTTCTAGGTGCGTTTCCTGTCATGATTATGTGCATTATGAGTCCCTTGCAGTCTAGTCTGCAACTTGAAAGAAGGATGCTGAATGATTCATAGTTATTGTCATCAAGAGAGAGAGAGAGAGAGAGAGAGAGAGAGAGGAGGAGAGAGAGAGGAGGGGATCGAGAGGAGAGAGAGAGAGAGAGAGAACAAAGTTTAATGCTATTAAGTTGTAAAGCCTACAAAACAAATTGGCGTGATATACAACGAGAAAACGAGACTCGATTTCGATTTCATTGACATGGAAAACCATAGCAATCTCCTTTTCTTTTACGTACATGGACAAAATCGAGAACGAGAAAAATGTCACTGGTGTATGTTTACGTCAGTTCTGTAGGTGACGGTCACCGCAGGTAAAACTGGATCAATGCGCGGAGAGCGTGCAGCCGCCGTAGTGCACGTGCTTGATCTCTGCATGTTTCGTGTTGCCGATGCGTGTTTCCTTTCCGAAGGTTGGCCAGTTTTAAAACATTCCCTGTTGTCATGTGTCTTTATTCCTGCTTCACAAACCAAACTAAGCAATCATCTTCCAAGCACGGATCGCAGGAATATTCCAGAAACGGTCCTTGCACCTGTCGATCTGTCAGAGTAGCGACATAACCCTTAACCACTCCTGCCTCAAAACCGATGACTATTCTGTCCATGACTTGTTCCAGACTTGTGTCGATTTCCGACGAGTGGACGTCCTGGGTCCCTGATGTTACACTCCGACAGACCGGAAAGCAACGACAGAAGCGTATCTGAATATGCGACGCGACACCGTCATCGCGAGTCGGCTTGATGTGTTCTGCAGTGTGCTTGTGTACTGTTCATCCGATTCAGTGTTTGGCACGGCCAGTTCGCTCGCATCACTAGCGGTACCGAGACTAACGTCAGCTGTTCTGGTCGTCTATTCTGCTGCTTCGCTCTCTCTTGATCTTGGTCGACACTGGCTGCGGGGGAGGGGGAGGGGATGGGGGGGGGAGGGGGCTTCTCCCTGTAGTACTGAACTTGCGTTCTCCGGTCAGCACAGGATCCGCCATTGTTGTCGTTGACACTGGGGCTGACCGGCTTCAGTCGCAGAAACAACCACGGGTTGCTACCTTCTCCAGTAATTTCCATCTGATACACAGTTTTCAGTCAGCAGGGCGTTTAGGGCCGTCTCCGTAGTCGCTGGAAGTCCAGTAACCAGGACATTGTCACAGGAAAATAGAAAACAATTGCCGCAGCTGAAATAAATGGGCGACCCCCTGTCGCTCCGTGTCAAACCACGTGACCCCGAGAGAGAGAGAGAGAGAGAGAGGAGAGAGAGAGAGAGAGACAGTCAGACGACAGACAGACAGGGACAGGAGCAGAGGACAGATCATGAAGTTAAGATCGTAGGTTTTCGTGTTCTTCTTCTTGAAGGTTAATTAGCGACCAATGTTGTCAAATCAACTCGGGGAGTGAGATCCCATAAACGTTTGAGCTGAAATGAAGTAGGCTGGATTTGACCAAGTAAGTTTCTCCAAACAGGGACACTGAGTTATAGGCGGTTCTGGAGGGCTTATAGGGAAATCTGTTATCTGATCGTTAGTGCTGTGAGTGCCTGCACTTTTCATGATCTTGAGCATTCTTTAGCTCTTAGCTAGTCTGCCGCTTTAGAGCAGACAGGAGGTGCTTTTGAAGCCCAAAGGTTAGCATGGCTATTTTTGTTTGTTTGGTGCAAGAAAGAATGATTTGAGAACTCGTTATAGAGACTCATCTGTGGTCTTAGTGTATTCACGTTGTGTAGTCCAGTAAGTTTGATGCATTGTCTACAACTAAATATGAACTCGGGTGGGGGGAGGGGGAGGGGGGAGGAGGATATTTTGTGTGTAAGGTCAAGGAAGAGATTGATTTTTGAGAGAGAGAGAGAGCAGAGAAGAGGATAGAGAGAGAGAGAGGCGCGAGAGAGGAGAATTGAGAGGAGGAGAAGGGAGAGTCGATACGGATAATGATAATGACATTTATGATTTAAAAAAGGCCATGGTCCATCTGAAGGGGGTCAAACATATATAACTGTGAATAATTGTCAAAATCAAAACCAAAATTATCAGTATAACATACGCAATGAATGCATGTGTAAAACATACAAACAGATTTACTTTGCTCGCACTTATTCAGAAAAAGCTCTCTAGTATTTCAATGATTTGTACAAGCATATTGCTAAGTTTCTGAGAGAGAGAGAGAGAGAAGAGAGAAGAGGGAGAGGAGAGAGAGACGAGAGGAGAGACGAGAGAGAGCAGAGAGAGGTAGAGAGAGAGACAGACAGAGAGATTATTTAAAAAGGGCCATGCAACTGGTAAGAAATTAACAAAATCAATGACGATAGATAGATAAATTTTGCCTCAGAAGACCCCGTTATCTCTCTGTACAGCATTGTCCCACCATTGCCCTTCACCTCCTGCCACCGCACCATTTACAAAATGATCTTACTGTGGGAGGACGTGGAGGGCCATCGTCGACACTGGATGGCAGAGAGAAGATCGGTTCCCTGCAAAATCTAGGAGACCTGAAGGGGATGCTCCCAATGAATTCAGGTTCCATTCATGATCTTACGTTGGCTGTGGCCATCCGTCGGCCCTGGTTAGAAGATCTTCCCCTTTGGAGACCTGAAGGGGCTGTACATGGAAATGAGGGAAAAAACCAATGGCCTATCTGTAAGGCAAAGGGGGATTACTGCAAGTCAGAGAGGGTCATCCACGTCCTTCCGCTGCTTGTTACATTCTGCCGGTCCTGCCGATTGCCTGCAGTTTCCCTCTACTTCCCCCCCCCCCCCCCCCCCCCACCACCCACCCCCCCCCATCATCCTGCCTCATCGTTGCAGTGGAAAACGACTCCGTCTGAGAGACAGAAGGCAAAAGACCGGACCGGTGAATTGGAGAGTCCAAGACGAGCAGGCCACGCCAATTCACGTTGACCGACACTGGGGTCACTCGCTATAGGCAGGGTCACTCGCTATAGGCAGAGCAGTACAGTACACGTCCACTGGGGCGACATGCCGCAGCATTTCCGCTAAAGCCATTGTTGTCATTCAGCCCTTTGGGAAGGAGTAAGACCAGATTTGCATTCACATCACACTGGTCTACGGTGGCGGACGCTTCTTTCCCTCGAATATTATGAACAGTGTGGTCGCAAAATAATAATAATAAAACAACCGAGAAGAATTCTAAGGTGACAATGACACATAAATGCCACTGGATTTCACATACTGCATTACTCTTTTCAATGACTATCGATCAACCTAATCTTCTACACAACGGCCAACTATCAGGCCACATGGTGAGCAACCAATGTGCTGTGATGTTAATAAACAGATGATGCTCGACCATTACTTTGAATCCCGATATAAGATCGGTATCAAGGCTTTACAAACACCTGGCACAGCATTCCCAAGGTAGATATATCCCATTAGTGACGTTAAAAATGATCGTATAATGAAAATCCTTGGTGGTGGTGGTGGGGAGAGAGAGAGAGAGAGAGAGAGAGGGTCCAGAGAGAGAGAGAGAGAGAGAGAGATGTGAATAATGCAGAAATCGTGTCCCGAAAACATGATAAGGCAGCATAATATTTACAGGTTTATTGTACGTGGCAGTCTGAATACATGGAGTGCAGGTATTTAAACTTAGCAGGAAACTTTCATGTCCCAGTCCCACACAGCGTATTATATATCACCTGCATCTCTCTGACTGACCAGTTTTTCTTGCATCTCTCCGCCTGACCACTTTTTCCTGCACCTCTCTGCCTGGACCAGTGTGACCAGTTTTTTCCTGCATCTCTCTGCCTGACCAGTTGATAGTTTTTCCTGCATCTCTCTGCCTGACCAGTTTCCTGCATCTCCTGCATCTCTCTGCCTGACCAGTTTTTTTTCCCTGCATCTCTCTGCCTGACCAGTTTTTCCTGCATCTCTCTGCCTGACCAGTTTTTTTTTTCCTATCTAGCAATGTCAAATATGCGTGCAAATCCATTCACTCTCACATTTGCAAACGCTACAGATTCTGAATCTTTGAATCTCTCTCTCTCTCTCTCTCTCTCTCTCTCTCACACACACACACACACACAACACACACAACACACACACGCACCACACACACACACACACACACACATGTCGTCAATGCAGGGCGTCAGGAGGACGTGGTGGGCGGGAAGATTGGATCATCTACTCTCACAGCTGTAGCGTCAGACTGGGGAAAGGGGAGAGAGAAGGTGAAGGAGACAGGGTGTGTGTACTTTGCCACTGCCTCACCCGCACACCGTCTGATCACTTCACAACGGGGAACAAAGTGACGGGAGCTTCATGGAAATCTGCTTGCTTCGGAAAGTCTCGATTATCGTTTTCTCGACAGAAACCAAGCTTACCTTTTTCACGGATTAGAAAACAATAATCGCATGGGAAAGAAGACTTGTTAATTAACGTGAAAAATTAAACGTCAGCAAAAAAAGAAAACCCTTCATGTTCATGTGAAAGAATCGTCATCATCATCATCATCGTCATCATCATCATAATCATCATCAACAACAACAACAACAACAACCATACCCAGAGACAGAGAGAGAGAGAGAGAGAGGAGAGAGAGGCAGAGGACAGAGACACATAGAGAGAGAGAGAGATAAACAATACAAGCGACATAAAAGTTTATGAAAATCGATAAACAAAAGGTAGCAATTTTCGCTGGAATTAAGAAACAATTACATGTCTCAAGTAATAAAAAGAAATAAGGGAATTAACTTTTGCTTCGATAAGGAAACAATCAATCTTCAAAATGACATAACAAAATAAGGAAAGCAAATTTTGTTATGGAGAAGCAATAGCAAAAAGTCCGAGGTTAATAATGAATAATAGATTCCAAGTGTTTCTCCAATGAAGAAAAAAGTACATGTCCCAAAACGTTAAGAAACAAGGCAGGGAATGTTGCTTTCCGGGAAACAAATCACATGACTCAATTACGAGCAAAGGAGGCAACTTCTGTTCCAACGAGAAAAACAAACGCTTGCCCTAAACAGCAGTAAATAAGGGAAATATTAACTATTTGTATAATGCGGGGGAACAGTTGTATGACCAAAGCAATAAAAAGATAAGGGCAACAACTTGCGTCAAATGTGGACACAATACTATGTCCCAAATAATGACAACTAAGGGAAGGAACCTTTGCTTCGTCGAGGACACCATCACATATCCCCAAACAACAAGGGGAGGAAACCTTGTGGTCAAATGGAGAATCAATGACTTGCCCCAAAACAATAGCAAACAAGAGAGGCAGCTTTAGCTCCAGTGAGGGAAACAATTAGATCTCTCAAGCAATAACGAATGAAAGAGGAAAACTTGTGTTCCAGCGGGGGACAGAACCATCTGTCTAAGGCGATAATGAACTATTAAGGCAGCTTGAGCAGGATGGACACCCAGTGGGAAAACAATTAGTTGTCCTAAACAAAAGCGACTAGGAAAAGCGGCTTTTGCCCCAATGAAGACACAATTACAATCCTACATGATGACAGAGAAGAGCCATCAGCTGCTGTAGTACGGTGGTTAAAGTCTGGAAAGGCTGTATGGTCCATGGGTTCAATTTCCTTCAGAACCATTATTTTATTTCTGGGATTTTTTCTGCCTTGACCAGCTCCACCTGGCGGTGAGTTTGCTATGGGCTCAGCCGGGAAGACTTGAAGCACACGTTCGAATTTGATCCTCGTTTCTGTGAATGTTGCTCAGATTACCCGACCAACAGCACGAATGCCTGTATCTCTCGGGCTTTGGTTAACCAGGTGTATGTCAGAAAAGTAAGCACGCAGGCTGGAATGGAAACAACATACCGCCATCTTTGTCATTCACATCCTCATCGATCAGCCTTCACAAAGCCCGTGTTCTGTGTCCATTCATGCCCTGTGGCCTCGAGTTCCATTTTTTTCTTCTCCGTCTCTGTGCCCTTGGTGGGCACGTGCCGGGTCATCAGTGTAGGAGGCTTGTCACGGACATAGTGGCATGTCCCCCCAACATAGTGGCATTACCCCCCCCCTCTCCCCCCCCCCCCCCCCCCCCCCTCCCCCATTCCCCCCCCCCCCCCCCCCCCCCCCAGCCAGTAAGGATGTGTTCATCCACGCTAGCTCTGCGACAGGACAAAATCTTGTCGTCAATGAGGGACTGAGTAGGTGGTGTCCTGCGTATGTTGGATTGGAGCGGGCACCGAGGGACACCAGCTGGTGACTCAGTGCCAGGGCAGTGTCTCCTCTGATGCGTCGCCTCCTGGCGATTTGACGTGAACTGCCCCCAGTTTGTTGACCCCCAGTGCTCCAGCTGCGATGGGGAAGGTCGATGTGACTGTGGAAAGGGAGACAGAGCGAGCCGCGTGGGGCAATGACACAAAAAGTAGCACAAAAGATGGCGTAGTGAAACAAACGAAGAAAGAGAAAACAATCAGCAGAAAGCAAAGAAAAAACCACCAAAAGCAGTTGTTCACAAAGGAGGGCATGACTACAAACTGTAAGAAATAAGGGAGACAATGGGGAGGCGATTGTACGCCTACACAAAAGTAAACAAGGGAAGGAAAACCCATGTTTTGTTGCAAAAAGGGAAATAATTACATACCCAAAACAATAACAAAGAAGACAGGAAACTTTTGGTTCGCTACAATGGGGAAAACTATTACATGGCCCAAACAATAACTAATAAAGCAGGAACCAGCCGCCGTGGCGAAGTGGTTAGTCGTCGCGGACTCCCGGCTGGGAGGGCGTGGGATCGATTCCCATCAGATTAAGTGGGAATTTCTGCCCCCGACTGGCTCCTTCACAGAGCTGAGTTTGTTACGGGGCTCATTTACCCAGTCGAGTTTCATCCACTTAATGGATGCGTCTCTGTGAGGTGTTGATCAATTTCCTGACAACACTGCAGGTGTCTGTATCTCTCGGGCCTGGTTGACGCCAGGGATTTATTATGAAAGTAAGCGTAGAGTACAAACCCTGTCATGCAGTCTCGTCTCAGACCGGAAAGGAAATCCGTAACATCATCTTTCATCATCCTCATTCTCATCAATCAGCATTAACAAAAAAAAAAGAGTATCAAATTCTGTAGTCTTCACGCCCTGCTCTCATGATGACCTCAGTTTCAATATCCTCGCCGCGTCTATGGCCTTGGTTTGGTTCGTTCGGGGTAACCAGTATAGGCAAAATCATGGGGACTGTCGACGCACAGACGTGGGTGGCAGCCTCCGGAGGGAGAGCTCACTCACGCCGGCCCCGCGACTAAGCAATTATTGTCGTTAGTAGCGGGGCTTAGTAGGTGGTGTCCTGCGTATGTTAGATCAGAAACAGGGCGCCACTGAACACTACCGAAAATGACTCGGCAGCAGTGCAGTGTCTCCTCCGGCGGGTGGCCTCTTGACAACTTGACACTGACTGCTCCCTGTGGATTGTTGGTGACGGGGCTGTGGACGGAGGCTCGGAATGAGCGGCGTGGGTGCAGTGTGTCACTGAAAGCCACAGAGGATGGGACCGCAAATTAAACAAAAAGAAGAAGAAACAGGTGCACGGAGGAAAAGTTGCAACAAAGTGTCGAAAAGTTTTAAAAGTAGGGAGGAAAAAAGTTGCTAAAAAG
>JADBJO010020041.1:15000-32085 GCA_016801955.1 Conus betulinus | reverse complement strand
CAGAGAGAGCGAGACAGTTTATAGAGCAAGAGAGAAACAGAGAGAAGAGATAGACAGACAGACACAGAACAGCCAGAGACAGATAGAGACAGAGAGAGAGAGAGATATAGATAGAGAGAGATAGACGAGGACAGACAGATAGAACAGACAGACAGAGAGATAAAATAAGAAGTAAGAAGAAGAAGAGGAAGAATGAATAAGAAGAATATAAGAAGAAGAGGAGGAGGAGTAAGAAGAAGGAATAAGGCAGGCTTTGTAGTGAGTAAATTGCTGACTTTGCTTTCTCTTTAATCCAAGGTTCTTTCTAGTTTTGGTGCATGATGAGAACATCCGGACAAAAATGATCAGAACATTTACAGAGGTATTCTGTTAGCTGATGAATGTGTTCAGGCGTACACATTACTGAACACACACACACACACACACACACACACACACCACACAAACCACGACACACCACACACACACACACACACGCCACACATCACACATATACCTCGTGCTCTCGCGCAGCTCACACACACACACACACACACACACACACACACGCCGCGCACTCTCGCACGCACGCACGCACACAACGCTCACACACCACAACCTCACGCACACACCATCACCACACACACAACACAAGCCACACACACACACACACACACACACTCACGCAAAGCCGCCACACCACACCAAACACACACACACTCCACACACACATCACATCACACCACCAAACTCGCACGCACGCGCACATTAACATACACATACACCACACACACTCCACGTCACCACACGCCCTCACACACATGCACACACCCCACACATTCCACCACCATCACCGTTACCACCACTAACATCACTAAATCACTAGCTACTACCTCCATCTGCATCACCCACAGAAATGGAGTCTCCATTTTGGGGGCCACCACCACCACCACCACCACCACCACACCACCACACCACCACTCAAGACAACAACAACAACAATCTGTTCCAGCTTCGCAGCATGCTCAATGATTCTACCATTCCCCCAACTCCACCGTGATTTCAACCGTGTCCCTCACTTAGCACCCTATTTCATCTCTTCATGCACTCTCTCTTCTCCTACCCTTCTTCCCCACACCGCCGCCCGCCGCCTCGTTTCTCCGAGAGCGCCATCGGCAATAAACAGAATCCATCATTGCAAGATTTATCAGCCTAGCACGTCTGTCCTGGCATCAGAGCTCGGAGAAGATCTGTCACGTTTCAGAGAGGTCATCAGAGGTTCCGTCGCCCGCACTCTGCTTGTCTCTTTCTGTTATCTGCTTTTGAATTTCTGTTATTTTTTACCAATGTTCTTTGCTGCTTGTCGTTAGCTCCTGGGCTGTCACCTTCACCTTACATTTTGGCCATATGTTATGTATGTATGTATTTATTTATTCATTTATTTATTTGTTCATTCATTTATTTGTTTATTCTTTTGTTTATTTATGCACTTACGTATGTATGTATGTATCTGTTTTGTTTATCTGTATCTATCTGTTTTTGTTTATCTGTTTGTTTATTTATTCATCTTTTCATTTATTTTTCTTTGTTCGTTTATTTGTTTATCCTTTTGTTTATTTATGCGCTTATGTCTGTACATATTTATCTATTCATTGATCCTTTTTTTTTTTTTTTTTTTTTTTTTTTTTTTCATTTCTTTATTCATTCGTTCATTCATTTTTTTTTTTAGTAGCCGGTTAGTTATTTACGTGTCTATCTATTCACGTATTTATTCATTCGGCAATTTATTCTTGTATTTGTTTATTCCTTTAGTAATTTATTGATTCTTTTATTTATTTCTTCTTTCCATCATTTATGTGGTTATGTATTTCCTTGTTTATTTTGCTTTGTTTACTTTCTCTGAGACAGCTGGGCAGCTGCTGCTCGTAACCTCTGTTCCTGTTTCTCTGCACGACTTCTTGTGTGCCAATGTGTGTCTGGCTCTGGGCCTGTTCCTTTATTCCATGTTTTGTCTGGGTTCGTTGCTTGTAGCTCCTGTATATCTCTCTCTCCTCTCTCTCTCTCTCTCTCTCTCTCTCTCCTCCCTCTCTCTCTCTCTCTCTCTCTCTCTCTCTGTGTTGGTAATAGTTCCGCGATTTCGGCAGCATAAGTTATGTTATGCACCTAGATTCCACCGAACATGCAGCCGCACTTCTATAAATAAACAAACAAACAAACAAACAACAAACAAACAAAATGCAGAAACGTGTGAATTTGATGAAGTGGTCAACCAAAGACGCAAGAGAAGAAAAAGAAAGAAAGAAAAAAAAAAATCAAACAAACCACAGGTGGTATGCCTTCCACTTTTCTTTTCTTCTTTCTTTTTTTTTTTTAAAAAAAAATCTTAATTACTAATGTTTTTAACTTTCCCTCTCTTCACATGGAACTATTCAAGAAACATAGTTATCGAACAGCTTTGCGGTTGGATGAGATGTTATGGGAGAAGAGGGAGGGAGGGGAGGAGGGGGGCGGGAGGGGGGGAGGGGGGAGGGGGGGGCTATACAGAGGTTCCGGAAGGAGGCGCAAGGAAGGGGTGAGTGGGTAGGAGTGGGGGTGGGAACTGAGAGAGAGGTGGTATGTCATGTGAAAGTGATCACAGTGGGAGTGTTGCCGTGGTAGTTTAAATTCAGTGTAGTACTTCGTCCAAATGGTGTGAGATTTTGATTCCGACTTGTATATTTTCCCGGTGTAGGATGGAGTTGATGGGGGTATTATGTCTGCTGCATCCGCTTCATGAAACATCGAAGACAATAAATGAATGAATGAATACAGAAAGAAAGGAAAGAGAGGAATGACCCGATAACTTAGAGAGAGAGAGAGAGAGAGAGAGAGAGAGAGAGAGAGAGAGAGAGAGAGAAAATGAAGAGGAATGAATGGATGGATGGATGGATGGATGGATGAATTAATTAATTATTAATTAATTAATTAATTGTTTAATTGATTGATTGATTAATTAATTCATTAAAGATGGGTTTGTTGCAATAAGCGTGACTAATCCCATTCACAAGGATGATGGATGCAGAGGGTGGAGACAGGCGTCAACAAAAATCAGAAATAAACTTTGGGAGAGAGAGAGAGAGAGAGAGGAGAGAGAGAGAGAGAGAGAGAGAGAGAGAGAGAGACAGAGACAGAGACAGACAGAGACAGAGAGACGGGGACAGAGAGGGGGGGAGGGGGGACTGACAGACAGACAGCAATCAGACAGACAGACAGGCAGAGAAACAGACAGGGAGATAGAAAAACAGAGAAAGAGAGAGAGACCGACAGACAGTTAATCAGACATACAGACATACAGATACACGGGCAGAGAGAGAGAAAGAGAGAGAGAGAGAGAGAGAGAGAGAGAGAGAGAGAGAGAGACAGACAGAACAGACAGACAGACAGACAGACAGACAGAAACAGAGGAAAGACAGACAGACAGACAGACAACAGGCAGACAGAAAAACAGAGAAACAGAGAAACACAGAGAAAAACAGAGGGACAGACAGATGGACATACAGGCAATCAGACAGACAGACATAAAAAACAGACAGACAGACAGACAGACAGAGAGAGAGAGAGAGAGAGGAGAGAGAGAGAGAGAGAGAGAGAGAGAGAGAGAGAGAGAGAGAGGAATCAAGATGCTAGATGGGATATGAACACACACACACACACACACACACACACACACACACACACACACACACACACACACACACACACACACACACACACACACACACACATATATACACACATCGCTACATGCCTGTGTGTATTGTACGCATTTGTAGGCGCAGACTTGTAGGTTTACATGCTCCTGTGCATGTGCGCATGCACATAGACACACACACACACACGCGCGCGCACGCACGCACGCACGCACGCACGCACGCACGCACGCACGCACACACACACACACACACACAAGATTTATTATCCTGTCACCCCTTTGGGGGTATGGGGGACATAAAACAAAAGAAAAAACAATGTAATCCACTTCAGCATGACACAAAATGACTAAGCAAAGTGCAGGAAGCGTTTTATGTGTGTATTAAAGGCATAATGGCATAATCACTAAAACATATAGAACAGGATGGCTGGTCATCATAAACTTACACCATTTTGCTGAATTTTAAATATTTACTCAACTTTAACAGAGCATTCTTGCCAGCCGAGAATAGTCTGCACAGGTTGTAAACAGATTTCACACTCGTATACTTTCTGGGAATAAAACGTACTCGTAACTCTTCATACTTTGGGCATTTCATAATTAAATGAAATTCGTCTCCAACATCTTGTTTACAATCTTTACAAAAGCGTTCCTAGCGGGCAAGACCGAGTCTTCTTTTACTTCAATCATGAGTTTGTGATTACTACATCGAAATTTAATTAAGGGAAATAAATATAGATCAGTAATTGTTCAATGTAATTTTCACGTTTGAAATCTGTTTTATAATTTCTATAGAATAGGCATTTATTACTTGAATGTAACACCCTATTCCACGAACGTACATAGTTATCTTTCAATGATGAAGAAATGTTTCTACATAACGAACTTTCGTTAGAAAACTGCTGTGTTTCCCAAATACAATCACAGCCTGTTTCTACAAAAATGCTTTGCATACACTTTATCCACCCAGACATATAAATACCATTTTTATACAAGTCATATAAAACACAATATATTTTTACTCGAATATTTATCCGTTTGAGTTGCTAGTGAGATCCAGAATCGGATCATTCGGGTTTTTATTTGCACAGACAACGGATAAATCCCAAGTTCCCCATATAATAACTCTGTCATGGTACTGCGATTAAGTTGGAGTAAATGCTTTAAGAACTTAAGTTGCAAGCTTTCTATGATTTTGATATCTTCATAACCACATATTTCACAGCCATATAATAGCACAGGTACAACCATCTTTTCAAATAGATCTAAAACAATATTCACGGGTAATTTTTGATTTCGAGCGACTTGGAGTAATGAAAACATTGCACTAGGTGCTTGATCATGCCTATGTTTTTTACATTTATGAAATTTACCAGATCTACTTAAACAGATTCCCAAATATTTGAAACTATCTACTATTTCAATGACTTCGTTACCAAATTTAAACACGTGTTTATTATTCTTACGTCCATTGAATATCACAACTTCAGTTTTCTGTACATTAACAGTTTCCATCCAGTACAATACTCTTTAAAAACGCGCGCGCACACACACACACACACACACACACACACACACACACACACACACACACATTGCGCACGCACGCACGCACGCACGCACGCACGCACACACACACACACACACACACACACACACACACACACACACATTGCGCACATGATGTTTGGAAAGGAGGCAGTGGTGGTAGAAAGGACATCAATACCGGGGATGGCCATTGGTGCGTGGAGGGGTGAAGCGGGGAGGGAGAGAGGCTATACGAGGGATGGGGGGGGGTGTGGGGGTGGAACTGTTCCTGAGCATTTGAAACCCTATCTTCCTTTTCGCAGCTGCTTGGCTTCAGTTCTCTTGAGGTTTTACATCAAAATTCAGGCATTTGGCAATAATACTACCGACAAGAAAACTTCTGAAGTGAGTAGACACAGACTAGGGTAGTAATGTGTAAGATTATGACCGCCCGTCTTCCTAATCAACGATCCTTTCTATGTTTGGTGCACGAGGTAAAAAAAAAAAAACGCATTGAATTTATCAGATTAAAAGAGGATAGATGAATAAATAAATAACTGAGTGACTAACTGAAGAAATAAACAAACAAGATAAAACAAACAAGATTAAAAAAAAAAAGTAAATATATGAATAAATCAAGACATGGATATGCGAATAAATAAAAAGATACAAATAAAAAAATAGATAGATAAATTTATACTGTTTAGAAATCAGTGATTGAAAATATGATTTGATCTAGAGCCCCTCAGACAAAATTATATTGTTTGCATTTAACATGAAATGACTTGTAACCAAAAAAAAAAAAAAAAATTAAAATTAGATACTACACTATTTAAACTCTCTCTTGTTCTCTCTCTCTCTCTCTCTCTCTCTCTCTCTCTCTCTCTCTCTCTCTCTCTCTCTCTCTCTCTCTCTCTCTCTCTCTCTTCTTTTGGCCCTCTCTCTTTTACGTATTTACGTATTAACACATATTTTGTGCTAACACGTACCTACGCACCCACTTGAGCACACACACACACACACACACACACACACACACACACACACACACACACACACACACACACACACATACACACACACACACACGCACGCACGCACGCACGCATGCATGTGCGCGCACGAATGTATGCGTATCCCCCTCCACACACACACACACACACACACACACACACACACACACACACACACACACACACACACACATACATTCACATGCAGTTTGTGCACGTTGCTGCGTGCGTGCATTCAGACATACTCGCACTCATGCACGCATTATATGCACACTCGGTGATTCTCGCATCCCCCACCGCAACTTAACCCTCTTCCTCAACCTATGCCTCTTTTAACCTTCACCGGGTGTACAGTTTTTGACAACACAGACCCGATCGTGTGGGTCGCCCAAGAACCCACACATTTTGTAGAGGCTTTTCCTACTGCTTATCCCTATTCAGATCGCGTGGGTCTTGTAAGACCCACACCTGATAAAGGGCGGTTCAGCAACTTATTCCTCACCCGATGGCGTGGGTCATGTGCGACCCATTCAAAATGTATAGGTCCTGGGGGGGGAACTCAAACTAATTACGCTGATAATTGACTGTGCCAAACATACATGAAATTTCTGTGACCAACGATCGTTGAGGAACTCCAAAGATTTCGTGAGCATAGCTCAATCCGTTCCGAAGATATGATGGGTTTTTTTTTTTTATTGAGTCACTGGGTCATGGAAGATCCAGGCAGCACGATAAAGGTTTAACCCCCTTTCCTCCCCTTCTCTCGCCCCCCTCTCCACCCTCTGTTCCCTCTCTTCTCTTTCCCTGGAGCCTCCACGCCTTTTCTCCAAAAGCGACACGGGCAACAAGAGAGCCTGTCAGTGCCAGATTTATTTGCTACCACAGAGTCTCTGGCACCAACACCTTGACAACTGTCACGGGTTTAAAGCTACGTAAAGAAATGTTCAGCCGACGGATCTCTCTCTCTCTCTCTCTCTCTCTCTCTCTCTCTCTCTCTCTCTCTCTCTCTCTCTCTCTCTCTCTCTCTCTCTCTCTCTCCCAGATTTCACACAGCCTGAGCTGTCACTACTTACATAAATCTTGAACCTGCCCCCCCCCCCCCCCCCCTCACCCCCCCCCTTCTATTTACTTTAAAGCTCTCGTGGTGTTGCTCTTTGCTCCTGTTACTGTCTCTCTGCATTATCTCTTGTGTACTGATCTTTTGTGTGGCTTCAGGTTTGTTTGTTTGTTCCATGTTTTGTTAATCCTGTTCGTTTTTTCCGTTCTCTCTCTCTCTCTCTCTCTCTCTCTCTCTCTCTCTCTTCTCTCTCTCTCTCTCTCTCTCTCTCTCTCTGTATCTGTATCTATCTCGCTCTCTGTCTCTGTCTCTGTCTCTCTCTGTCTCTCTGTCTCTCTGTCTCTCCTGTCTCTCTCTCTCTCTCTCTCTCTCTCTCCAATTTGCTCAACTGCTTTCTACACTCATGCAAGTGCTGGCGTTGTGCGCAGAGAGACAGACAAACATTTAAACAGAGAGACAAACAGACAGACAGACAGTCAGTCAGTCAGACAGACAGACAGACAGACAGACGACAAGACAAAAGAAGAAGAACAAGGACAAATGAGCAACATCCTTCTCTGTGATTCTGCGTCTTTCCGTTTAAAGTCTACTTCAACTTCACAGACAGACAGACAGACAGACAGACAGACAAGACAAAAGAAGAAGAACAAGGACAGACAGACAGACAGACAGACAAGACAAAAGAAGAAAAACAAAGGACAGACAGACAGTCAGACAGACAGTCAGACAGACAGACAGACAGACAGACAGACGGACAGACAGACAGACACACAGACAGACAGACGGACGGACGGACAGACAGACAGACAGACAGACGGACAGACAGACAGACAGACAAGACAACAGAAGTAAAACAAGGACAAAATGAGCAACATCCTTCTCTCGGATTCTGCATCTTTCCGTTTAAAATCTACTTCAGCTTTTAAAGAAACACGATAGATAATGTCCCCCAGAGACTGACGTCAGTAAAAGGAAGCAGTTTCTAGATATGAAGGTCCATAACTTCCGACGCCCTCCTCCCTCCCCCCCCCCCCCCCCCCCCCCCCCCCCCCCCACCACCCACCCCCCCCCCCCCCCCCCCCCTTCACTTCCCCCCCCCCCCCCCCCCACTTCCCCTTCGTGTCCTAAGAATAGTACCGTTTTTCTCTGACTGGCCGGAGGATAACTGTGATTTTGTTGTTGTTGTTGTGTTGTTGTTGTTGTTGTGTTGTTGTTGTTTGTGTTGTTGTTTGTTTGTTTGTTTGTTTGTTTGTTTGACTCTACTTTCGGATCTGACAATAATATAGAAATACTGCTGTGATCGTCTCTGAAGGACATGATGGCGCATGAATTTGTGTTTACGTCCGCGCCAGTATTTTTTTTTTTACGTAGTAGTAGTAGTAGTAGTAGTAGTACTTGTTGTTGTTGTTGTTGTTGTTGTAGCAGCAGCAGTAATAGTAGTAGTAGTAGTAGTAGTAGCAGTAATAGTAGTAGTAGAAGCAGCAGCAGTAGTAGTAGTAGTAGCAGCAGCAGCAGTAGTAGTAGCAGTAGCAGTAGTAGTAGTAGCAGCAGCAGCAGCAGCAGTAGTAGTAGTAGTAGTAGTAGTATAGCAGCAGTAGCTGCAGCAGCATCCGTAGTAGTAGTAGTAGTAGTAGATGTAGCAGCAGCAGCGCAGCAGCAGCAGTAGTAGTAGTAGTAGTAGTAGTAGCAGCAGCAGCAGCAGTAGCAGTGGCAGTAGTAGTAGTAGTAGCAGCAGCAGCAGCAACAGCAGTCGCAGTAGTAGTAGTAGTAGTAGTAGCAGCAGCAGCAACAACAGTAGCAGTAACAGTAGTAGTAGTAGCAGCAGCAGCTGTGGCGGTGGCGGCAACTGCAGCAGCATCAGTACTAACAGTAGTACTAGCCAGAGGTGAAGAACGAGAATAAGAGCGGCAGCAACAATGATGATGATGATGATGATGATGATGATGATGATGATGATGGCAATAATGATATGATGATGATAATAATGATACTGATGATAATGATAATAGTAATGATGACGATGATGATGATAATAGTAATTATAATAATGATGATAATAATAATAATGATGATGATAATGATGATGATGATGATCATGATCGAG
This sequence comes from Conus betulinus, assembly GCA_016801955.1. NCBI lineage: Eukaryota > Metazoa > Mollusca > Gastropoda > Neogastropoda > Conidae > Conus > Conus betulinus. The sequence continues at coordinate 22,714 of JADBJO010020041.1, read as the reverse complement.
ATGGCAATCATGATGATGATCATGATCGTGATGGTGATTGTAATAATATGCTATTACAACAACACAACAACATCATCATCATCAACAACAACAACAACAACAACAGCAGCAACAGCAACAGCAACAGCAAAGAAGGACACAAACAAGAAGATATGTCATAGAGCACAAACCATCACCACCACCACATCACCACCAACACCACATCACCACCACCACCACCACATCACCACCACATCACACCACCACCACCAGCACATCACCACCACATCACCACCACCACCACAGCACATCACCACCACATCACCACCACCACCAGCACATCACCACCACACATCACACCACATCACCACCACCACATCACCATCACATCACCACCACATCACCACCACCACCACCATCACCACATCACCACCATATCATCACCACCACCACCAGCACATCACCACCACAACCACCACCACCAGCACATCACCACCACATCACCACCACATCAGCACCACACACCACCACCACACCACATCACCAGCACATCACCACCACCACCACCAGCACATCACCACCACCACCACATCACACCACCACACCACCACCACATCACCACCACCACCACACCACCATCACCACCCACCACCACATCACCACCACCACCACCACATCACCACCACCACCACCAACACACCACCACCACATCACCACCACATCACCACCACCACCACCACCACCACCACCACCACCAATAAACTTTTTCTCTTCCCCCACCCCCAATCCCCACCACCCACCACCACCCCCTCCCTGACCTTTTCTTTCTTTGTTTCTTCCTTTGTACTGATGTACACAGAAAGCAAGACTTCACCCGGGCGTCCCTATTTATCAAACAGTAAGCGCTTCTGTACAATGCTTTGGGTGTTTGTTTGTTTGTTTGTTTGTTTTGAATTTCGTCCTTTCTTTCTTCCAACACACCAGGTGGAGCGTGTCCAGACCTGGAGACCACCCCCTCCCCCTCTGGCACCACCCTCCAACCCTCCAAGGTCCAGGTCAAGGACGTCCGGCTCCCCACCTCCCTCCAGCCCCTCTACTACGACCTGGAGTTGCAGCCCCTGATGTACAAGGGCAGCGCCGATGCATTCTCCTTCCGCGGCTTCGTGAACGTTGTCCTGGAATGCCTGGAGGCCACTGACGTCATCACGCTACACGTCAACAAGCTGAACATCGTGGACGGCTCCGTGAAGCTGGTCTCGGCCTCGCCGATGACGTCATCCAACGGTGCGTCATCGTCTCCCGCCGTGTCATCGGCGGTGCCTGCCGTGACGTCATGGCGGGAGGAGAAAGAGCGGCAGTTTCTGCGCATTCATCTTGACGGGAAGTTGAAGGTCGGGGAGAGGTATGCAGTGGCCTTGAACTTTACGGGGCCTCTAAAAGACGATCTGCATGGGACTGTACCTGAGTTCCTACGAACGAGGGAACGACACTGTGTAAGATGTTTCTTTCGTTTTGTTATTCGGCTCTTGTGTGTTTTTTTGGATTGGGTTGGGTTGGGTTGGGTCGGGTTTGCGAGATGTGTTAGAAAGGGGATTTCGGGGATCAGACAGACAGACAGACAGAGAGAGAGAGAGAGAGAGAGAGAGAGAGAGAGAGAGAGAGAGAGAGAGAGAGAGAGAGAGAGGAGTTCTACTATGCTTAGTGGACTTGTGACAAAACACCAGGGAAATGAGACGGAGTTCTGGAAATTTAAGAATTTGGAACGGTTTCCCTATCCATTCTGCAATGTTGTGGTTGTCTCTTTGTTGTTGTTGTTGTTGTTGTTGTTTTGTATGTTTTTTTTTTTGTTTTTGTCTTTTGTTTGGCCGAACCTAGGCATACGTAGCTTTCTTGGCAGACCTTCATGTAGTCCGATGCGCTGCTTGATGTACGTTTTGGTGGTGTGCTTTGTTCATCAGTCACTTGAACCGTACATGTTAGTGTTGTTTCAATCTAAGGTGACCGCAGGCGGGAATTGGAACAAACTTAAAAGAAAGAAAAATTACTATGCCGCCGAACCAAAAGAAAGAAACAAATTACAAGATAAACACTATGCGTTTCGACCTCTTTGGTCTTCAACAAGCAAGACAAATACTATTTAAAACAGTGAAAGATTAAAGATATTTATTTCATTTATTTATTTATTTATTTATTTATTTTTTTTTGTCATTCGGTACACTGTGTACTTTTGGAGAGAGAGAGAGAGAGAGAGAGAGAGAGAGAGAGAGAGAGAGAGAGAGAGAGAGAGAGAGATTACTCGGGGTGGATGTGGAATTTATTATCCATCCATTTTGCGCCCGATTTTGATATCAATGGCTTTTCGTTCTTTGTTTTTCACTGTTGTTTGTTTACCCTGAAGAAGACCAAAGATGTCGAAACGCGTCGTGCTTGTCTTGTGATTTTGTTCGTACCTTTCGTTCGGTGGCGTAGGTTTTTTTTTTTTTTTTTTTTTTTTTTTAAAGTTCATACATCTGATGTTAAAGAACCTTTCAACAACGTCTCATTCTCATGGCTATACAATTTAATTCATTCGGGAGACGTTGGGAACAACAAACTCTACTTCTTCTTTCTTCTTCTGCGCGTACGCAGGCTGATACTCCTGCAGATACCCCCTGTATAGGGAGTGGAGTTTTGTGGGTATGACCGTTTTTTTTTTAAATCCCGCCATTAAGGCAGCCATACTCCAACTTCGGGGAAGGTGCATGCTCTGTGTAACGTGTCATCCATACCAACGGCCAAACTGACCTTCTCTTCCGAAAGTCGGTGATGCGATTTTACGTGTGTGCAAGATGTTATGCATGCGTTCACACACGGAACCTCGGTTTTTTGTCTCATTCGAAGGACTGTCTGGGAAATGGGAGTCAGAACCAACGTTAACTCCGAGAGAAGAATATCCCTGTACCGAAATGGCCCGGCAGAGATTCGAACCCGCATCCCCTAGATTACGAGTCCGGCGCTCTACCACTGAGCTATTCCGGCCCCAGGAACAAAAAACAATGGAAACAACACAAGTTGGGGTGAACTGGGGATTTGAGCCAAACGTGAACTGAGACAGCGTAAGTTCGGAGATTTTAGAGATTCGGATCAAACCAAACCGAAACATGTAAAGTTGGTCGAGCAGATGATTTTGTCAAAACGAGAAGTAAACTGGCTCAGGGAGTTTGAGCGATACTAGGACCTAGAATTAAAAAGAAAAGAAAAGAGAAAAAAAAAAAAAGGGGGGGGGGGGGGGGGTTGTACGTTAGAACGGTGGTTAGGGTGGACAATTTGAGACAGGAGAGAAACCGCGAGAATACTTGAAGAACTGGGAAACCAATCTCACTCTTAAAGGTAACATACAAAATTGCCTCGGTCTGTATTGCAAACAGAATAAAATTTGTTTCACCAAAACTCATAAACGGGGATCAGACGGGATTCGTTCCCAGATAGATACATAGGAGATAGTTTACGAACAATGTATGATTTAATTCATTATTTAGAAGTCATTCGGTTACGAGGGTTATTAATTTCTGTCGATTTCGAGAAAGCTTTCGATTCAGTTAACTGGTCATATATGAATAAAATTCTGGGTGCATTCGGATTCGGGAAAGGAATACAACGATAGATATCTTCTTTTTACGATAAGATGAAGTCTTACGTAGAAGTGAACGGGAAAGTGTTTCCAAGCTTTTCACTTGGGAGAGGTTGCCGTCAAGGGGATCCTATATCTCCATATCTATTTGTTTTGTGTGTACTTGCGACCAAAACAAGGCAAGATCACGATATCAAAGGCATAAAGACAGAAAACACAGAATTCAAGATGTATCAATTTGCAGACGACACCATCTTTACGTTAGAAGGCGATAAGAAATCATACGAAAAGTTATTTGCAGACCTTTATGAATTTGACCAAATATCTGGACTCAAATTGAACTATGAAAAAAAAAGTTAAATGTTTGCTAGGTACGAGAGAAAAATTCTACGAACACATATTTGCCCCATTATAAAATGGAACGGAACCCCTCGAAATTAACAATTCTAGGGATGTGGTTTACGAATAGTCTATCGGATATGACGGAAATCAATATGAAAGATAAATTCTCGGAAGTCCAAAACCTGTTCAAAAATATGGAGAAAAAAAAGAAATTATATGAATACCATGAGGTAGAGCGGCTGTCCTGAAATGATTAGTGTTATCAAAATTGGTGTGCTTATGGATCCTTTTACCGAATCTTCCTGATTCCCAGATTGCTTTGTTACAGACTATGTGTTTCAAATTTGTTTGGAACAACAAAAATGATAAATTTATAAAATGAAAAGAAAGGACTCAATACATAATATACAAAAGGGAGGGATAGGTATACCCGACCTGAAAATATATATATATCAGCTCCTTAAATATAGCCTGGATAAGGAAAGTGTACATGTACAACCATAAGTGAAAAATATATATGCATTCATTATGTCCCGAAATAAGTAATTTTGACGCCTATGGTCCTAACCGATTTGTTGAAAGCAATATCCTAACAAATTTGGGGAAGGAGATTTTCAATCAAATCAAAGGTTCTGCAGACAGGTGGAATTATACGAAAGTACAGATTTTAGCTACTGAACCTATTTTCTGTAATGAGAAGTTTAAAGTGGGAGAAAAAAACATTCATTTACAAGAAATGGATGCAGAAAAACATATTACTTGTTAAACATTTACTCGATGATGATGGTGATTTTGTAAGCCGTTACGAACTGTCAGAGAAAATGGGGATTACAGGTCAATTTTCTGAATTATATCAGTTGCGTACATTCGATCAAAGCTTACGCAGAGAAAAGAAGATTCAAATTATACAGTAACATTAATAAAGATAGAACTTTAGCACTTCAAAAATGTGTAGTGTTACTAAAGGGACTCGTACTTATTATGATATTATGGTGGTAGTAAAATGAAAATTTTTAACATTAGTGTCTTTGTTGATTGGGAACAACGTCTTAATATACCTATTGACTGGACGTAGGTACTGACAAGGATTAAGAAAATTAAAAGAAACAAAAACTAAAATGGTCCCAAATAAAAAATATGCGACAAAATTTTTGTAACAAATAGTGTGCTGAAAAATATTCAAATTATTGATAGTGACAAATGTAATTTTTATAATAGAGAGAAAGACTCCATTAATCATTGCTAGGGGAATGTGAGTTTACCCGTGTTTTCTGGAAAGACCTTGAAAGAGCTCTGAAAGTTAACTATTCACACTGTGAAAGATTATCCCTTAATATGGAGATTATATTATTTGGTACGGATGAGTAAACAAAAACCGGTCATATGCTAGACGTAATAATTGTAATGGGAAAATGTTTCATTTCTAAATGTAGAATTATCAAAACAAAGCCGAATCTAGCATGTTTTTTGAAGGAGATTGACTATAGACAAAAATGGAGAGAAATATGTGTACCTGATGGAGATGAATCAGGCTGCCTGCCAAACAAAAATTGTTACCATACATTAAGCTGCTAGAGGATAAATGGTTATGTTATGTAATGTATCTATGTGTACCTAAGTGTCTATGGGTGTGGGTGTGCGTGTGTGCAAGCATGTGCAAGCGCGCTCGCACGCACGCACGCACGCACGCACGCACGCACGCACGCACACACACACACACACACACACACACCCACACACACACATGCCGTCCACGACCTTGGAGCCTCCATGAAATAATGGGAAATCAAAGTTTGTCTGTGTAATGTACTTTCTCCGAATGCCATGATTCGATAGAGTTGTGGTAGTTTATGTCATACGTTTTATCTTATATCTATATCATGTTTGTGTACATCATTATGCCATTCTATTGAAATTTATTTTGAATTTTTTTTTTTCAGTTGGGCAAGGACAGGAGCGTGGGGGAGGGGGGGGGGGGGGGGGGGGGAAGAGGGTTACCCTCATAAAAGGAAAAGATCTTAAAGATCTTTTTGTTTGTTTTGAACTTTTGTCACAAAAAGACATGGGGACTGTGCAAATTCGGCCGATTTAGGGGATTCTCTGAGAAATCGGAATAGAATGGTTGTAACTTAGAGGTAACGAGAGAGAGAGAGAGAGAGAGAGAGAGAGAGAGAGAGAGAGAGACAGAGACAGACAGACAGAGAGAGAGACAGACAGACAGACAGACAGGCAGACAGACAGATACAGACAAACACAGACAGACAGACAGACAGACAGAGAGAGAGGGGACAGACAGGACAGAGACAGACGAGAGGGAGAGAGAGAGAGGGTCAATGCAAAGGTCAATTTGCTGCGTAATTTCGTGTGTCCATTGTCCACCATCGCTGATATACATAACAGGATGCTTGAACTACATATCTGATCTTCCGCAAACAACACACACGGAGCGATTCCCCCATCAACCTAGTCTACGCCCTGGAAGATTGGGCAGTTTGGGGGAAGTATTTGATCGCTGTACCTGTGTTGTGTGTGTGTGTGTGTGTTTTTGTGTGTGTGGTGTGTGTGTGTGTGTGTGTGGTGTGTGTGTGCGTTCTTGCGTGTGTGTGTGTGTGTGCCTTTGTGTGTGTGATGTGCGCGCGTGCGTGCTTGCGTGTGGTGTGTGGCTGTGCGTTGCGTGTCGTGCGGTGGCGTGCGTGCGGTGCGTGTGTGTGTGGTGCGTATGTGCTTGGGTGTTTTGTGTGGGTGTGTTGTGTGTTTGTGTGTGTGTTGTGTGTTTCTGCGGCGTGGTGTGGGGTGGTGTGTTTGTGTGTGTGGTGTCAATGTGTGTGTGTGTTGTGTGGTGTGCGCGCGTGCGGGTGCGTGCGTGTGTGTGTGTGTTGCGTGCGTTGTCGTGGCGTGCGTGCGTTTGTGTGTGTTGTGCGTATGTGCGGGTGTGTTGTTGTGTGGTGTGTGTGTTTGTGTGTGGTGTTGTGTGTGTTCTGGTCGCTCCTCTGTCTCTGGCTCTGACTCTCTCTCTCTCTCTCTCTCTCCTCCTCTCTCTCTCCGTCTCTCCTCTCTCTCTCTCCTCATCCTCTCTCTCACTCTCTCTCAGATGACATAGATGATACGATGATGGACGACGACAGCGACGAAGACGTGACGACGAAGATGACGACGACGAAGAGACAATGATTGTGTGATGTTAATGATGATGAGTATGACGATAACAAGAATATTCTCTCTCTTCTCTCTCCTCCATCCTCTCTCTTCTCTCTCTCTCTACTCTCTCGCCTCTCTCCCTCTCTCTCCTCTCTACACATTTGATTCCTACACAGGACTGGAAAGTAAATGTGGATACTGTTTTGTTTGCAGGAAAGGAAGAGGTAAACTGTTATTGGTTCTCTCACACCCCCACCCCCACCCCCACCACCCCTGCCCCCACCTCACCTCCCTTGTCAAAGACCTCTTTGTATGACCAAAATTTAACGTGTCAGCTCNCTTGCTTTCATCGTTTTTGTTGTTTAATAATCTATAATATATTATCGTTATTATTTCTTTTTTTCTATGCCCTATCTTAAGTTGCATTATTTGTATGAGGAGGTGAAGAAAGGGGTGTGGAGATGAAGGTGGAGAACAATACAGGGGGATAGGGTGTGGGTGGGGGGGGGGGCAGCGGAGAGAGTGAAAGACGAGGAAGATTGACGTACCTGTGTTTATTACACTTTTTTTTGCATTATTTGCCTTCAGGACGGACGATGGGATAGACTGGGGGGCCGATGTGTATGAAACGACGCCCAAAATGTC
>JADBJO010020040.1:16331-26331 GCA_016801955.1 Conus betulinus | reverse complement strand
ACTAAAGCCTTTAATACTATTGGCCACGGACTACTTTGAGAAAACTCTGCGCAATCTAACTGCTCAGTCACTCACGCCTTCTTCCTCATGAAAAATGTCATATGGTTTCCCAGATCCTGTTTTGCGACCCTGAAATATAAAGTCCCACACGGACCAGTCATGAAAGCAGTTTTATTTGCAGTGGCCCTCACTCATCTCCCGCTGTCCGCATCTTCTCGTCCACTTTTTACTTCTGGCAGCACTCTCCACAATAACAGCGACGATGCAACTACGATGCGCTGTGCGCCGAGTCAGGAAGTGATCACGATAAACTTGCTAACTGGTCTGATCTTGACCACATGGCTCTCCGCCTTCTGACATCCAAATTTATTTGATTACAGCGAGACAAACATATTAAAAGATCAAAATCAAATAAAATTGAAATGTGGGTACACAGTAAGCCATTAGATGAAAAATATATCATACAAATCAATAGGTACGACAGTCGAGAATAACGTTTTATGGTCATACTATGTTTTTTCTTCGTGCTAGGAGCTAACCCCCCCCCCCCCACCACACACACACACACACACACCCCCACCCCCCCCCAAAAAAAGAACAGATTTGAAAACATTTTTCATCGCAAAACCAGACAAAACAAAAACAAAACATTAGATTTATTCAAGACACTTCGGGAATAAACAAACAGACCATCAAACTGACCCAAATTCAACACAAATTTCAGGATAAAACAACCAATTATGAGATGACCCAAACTGAACACAGACTTTGGGATAAAGAACAAACCGTCAGACAGACCTATCTTCAACGTTGATTTGTGTATCAACAAATATTCAAGATGGACCCAATTTCAATACAAACTCGGGACAAACAACAAACCGTCAAACTGACTCAACGTACACACAGATCCAGGGGGGTACACAACCAACCGTCTGACTCTCCCAACATGAACAGAGACTTAGAGAATAAACGGGTAAAGTGTTGGGTTGATCCGATGTAAATACAGATTTCCCTCTGGGATCAGCAGTTTCTGCTCTCTTGGACAAGCAGCCAACAACATCGTCTACAACCACCACCACCACCACCACCACTGCCACAACAGAAAATATACCAAACCGATCTTACTCAGGAGGTAGGCTTCTATAACCACCAGCAGAAACCTCACCATCATCACAAGCTTTGGTTTCCGCCTACCTCGACAAACGCCTCACTCCTGATAGGCCACCGATTTTGCTCTGTGAACAGCACGCAGGATTTTTTTTTTTGGTTTGTCATGGAGAGAGAGAGAGAGAGAGAGAGAGAGAGAGAGAGAGAGAACACGCCACGACTTAATCCGACTTCAGTAGGGATGTCCTTCTTGGAATAACAACTCACGGGATTGATCTGACTGCTGGCAGCACAGGTTTTGGTCTGGAACCAGCAATTTCCGACTGACTGGGTGAACAACAAGACGTCACCACAGATTCGATCTGAGCACTAGTTCCAACACCATCTCCCCCACTCCACTTGCCCCTCCCCCTCCATTCTATCCTTCATCCACCGGATTAACAAGAAAACTATCGCACTGACCTGACGTCATCATAGGGACCCCCCCCCCCCCCCCCCCCCTCCCCCCCTCTTCACACAAAAACCCATTCCCTCCCCCTGATAAAACAATAAAGTCTTGGTTTAACCCGGCGTCAGATCCTGAAAGAGCAATGTCGAGAGGCTGGACGAAGAACAAAACAGAGGTCGACCTGCTTCAACAGAGACTTTGTTTTGGGAACAGGGACACCATCCTTCGGAATGAATAACAAATGATCCGACTTTGTGTTTTGGGAACAGGGACTTCTGAATGAATAACGGAGACTTTGTTCTGGGAACGGGGACTTCATCCTTCTGAATGAATAACAAACGGTACGACTTTGTTCTAGGAACAGGGACTCCATCCTTGTGAATGAATAACACATGATCCGACTTTATTGTGGGAACAGGGACTCCATCCTTCTGAATAAATAACACAAAGTAACCGGTTTACCTCACGTTAACACGAACATTCTTCTAGGATCAGCACTTCCTTCCCCTCCTCCCTCCCTCCCTCCCCTTCGCCCCTGATGAAGGACGCCCGGAAACTCTAACTCAGACTCGAAGTGAGAATCCGTTCCTGAACATTTCGGTCTGAGAACAGCTGTTCCGATTCCCTGGATGAGCAACAAGCTGACTGACTGATATGACGTCATCACCGTCTTGCTTCGCTTTTGCAGGAATAAAGAAAAAGATGGGATTGTGTTAAGCATCTTCGCCTTCCGTAAGTTGACCTGTCTTTACGCATACGAAAGGCACCTACCACTTCCCGTTGATCTGACTGGCTCTCTTTGCCTTCTGTCTATGGGGCGGTCGTCTGTTTTCACTTCGCCGCTAGTACTGTCAGTCTCTGAAGTAGGAATCATACACACAGGATTTGAGTGTGCACTGGCGAAGGTTACGTAAGAGAAGCAGGCTGATCTCGCTGATCAGCGGACAAGAAGCTCATTGGAACTACACTACATGCTCACACAAACCCTCAGGTCACAAACATGCTTGCACATGTACGCACGCGCGCGCGCGCGCGCGCGCGCGTACACACACACACACACACACACACACACACTGATTTGCTGTGTAAAGGAACAGATAGGTAGACTATTCATATAAGTAATGAAATGAAAAATGCCAGGCTTTGGTTTAATATTAACAAGACAGACCGAGCCAAAATGACCACATCAGACATATCGAACTTAGATTGATTTGGATGAACGTGACAAACGAAACTGGGCCTCATATTCTTGTTGTCAGTGAAAGAAACTCGATATATGAATTTGGCAATGTCAGGCGGAACCAGGGAGATTGATGTCATAACGATTTTCTTCGAATCGTTTGAGTTAGGTTGATGCGGTGCAGATGGCAAAAAACGGAAATCTTATTAGGACAAAACATAATGTGTAATGCTCACAGGTCCTTTGGCACCGTACCTAATGTTATATTCTATTAAAATACTGAATCCGGACCGGCACTTAATCTATATGGCGTTTCAATTCAAACCTGGTATTTCCGAAATTGCAGTGCTCCATTACCGTCATCGATTTCATAGTGTTTCATATTTACTTCGCTTTGCAGATAGGATACAGAGAAAAGAAAAAAAGATACACCCGATAATGCGGCCAGGACCCAGAGAAGTACTGTCCTCAACCGCCGAACAAACCAACTGGGAGCAATCCTGCACCATCCTTGGAAGCCTGCGCTGTGTTCACATAGAGTGCAGGCACGCGCAGGGCATTCCATTAACACGTGAAGGGACATGATTGCTCCATGGCAGATGCCATTGTGTGACGGTCACCAGACGTGACACGACAGAATCTCAACGGGAGCATTCACAAGGGGCACACCAGCCCGTATTTCATGACTGCAGAATCCACCAGCAAAAACGTGCATGTCCTAACTGTCTTGACTGGCAAAAATCAAGAGCTCGGTATGTACCGTTCAAGTTTCGCTAATTCGCGCTTCTAATGGCATGTGCTCATGGACAAATGGTCAACAACAACAAATCTCAAAAATCTCTCTCTCTCTCTCTCTCTCTCGCTCTCTCTCTCTCTCTCTCTCTCTCTCTCTCTCTCTCTCTCTCTCTCTCTCTCTCTCTCTCTCTCTCTCTCTCTCCTACCACCACCACCACCCAGAAAAAAAAAATTCAAACTGCGGTTTTCATTTCATCTTAAAACTTTTTTTTCTTTTATCTTTCTCCCCCCCCCCCCCCCCCCCCCCCCCTTTCTATTTTCCCTTCACTCTTTCTTCATGCCGACAGTTCCATTTGTGCCTGTCACACACCAGGACAAGAAGGTCACTCTCTTCACAATACGTCTAACACTCTAAAACTATGTTCCTATTATCAAGATATGCATGTGTTTGTGGAGCAGAAATACATTCACAGACTCGTTTGACTGATCCCCCTGTTCCCAATATATCTAGGAGGGAGAGTTCACACACCTATGTCTGCACTTTCTACGCGAGGGATTACATAGGGTACCGCAGGTTTTTTGTTTGTTTTCATTGGGAGGAAGTGTGTGTGGGAGGGCGGAATGGCGGAGGGGGGGGGGGGGGGGGGGCTGCTCGGAAGGCCTTGCTGGTCGAAGCGCGCTAGTTGTGCGTTGTCATTTCTTTCTTCGTTTGTTTTGTGATGAGGAATATAACTTTCTTTCTTTTCAAATCTTAGAAAAGGAAAATTAACGCTGGTCTTTCATTGTCATTATTATGTCTTTTTTTTTTTCGGCCGGGGGGGGGGGGGGGGGGGGGGGGGGGGGGGGGGGGGGGGGGGGGGGGGTGGTCTATAATCTTTTTTTTTAGCTTCGTTTCATTTCATCTGATTCGAGCTCCGTACTTATTTTTTTTTGTTTTTGACTTACTTCCATTTAAAAAAAAAAGATCTCATTTCATCTATTGCTTTAATTCGTTTTGTTTTTTTCCCTGGAGTGAGCCATAGACAGGGAAAGTTCAATTTGATTTCTCCTGTCAGGAGGTCTAGCAGACAGCTGCAGTGAGAAGGCGACCTTTTAGACGGGTCCCGACGACTCTTTTGACCCGGTCTTTGACCAAATCTGGACAGGCGTTAAGGGTTCCTGCCTGTGTCCAGCACGTTTTATTTATTTATTTATTTATTTTTAACCGTGTGCTGCCCAAACAGAACGAGCTGTCGCTCCGGGTGATTCCTGATCGTGCATCGCTCCAAAAGCCTTTGCATCAGAGAGAGAGAGAGAGAGAGAGAGAGAGAGAGAGAGAGAGAGAGAATGTATGTCCTCTCTCTCTCTCTCTCTCTCTCTCTCTCTCTCTCACACACACACACACACACACACACACACACACACGCACGCGCACCCGCGCGCACGCACACTGATCCCCCCCCCCCCCCCACACACACACACACACACACACACACACACACACACACACACACGCACACACACACACACACGCACACACACACACACACACACACACACACACACACACACACACACACACACAGTTTCTGATGTAAAGACGTTTCGGATCTAGGGAAGACAATCACAACACTTACGTCCATTACCACCACTACCATCACCACCACCCATACAACAACAACAAACTTAAGTCTATGCCGGCAATTCACGTCAGTGAAATCGACTCTAAAACAGTAAAGCGCGTGGATCGTGACCCCTAAGGTTCCATTTCACATGAAGTTCATAGTCCTGCACAGAACCTTTCTCACTCTGTTAGATGCCCTACAGCAACTCGCACAATGGTTTTTTACCGCCCGATGGGCTCTAAAGTAAAGGTAAGAACATCTAGCGTCAATAAACTGATACACAGTTCCCTAAGCAATGAATGTAGTTTCCATTTTGTCACGCTAGTCGACAGGAAGCGAGAGCAAATCTTTTTTTTATTTTTTTTTATATTTTTTTTTTTTAAGCTGTCACATTTTCCGTTCCTCCTCAATGGCACCGCATCCACGCCGCTCATTCCAACTCCCGTCCACAGCTACAGTCCCGACACGGGCAACTCACAGGGAGCAGTCAACGTCAAGTCGTCAAGGGGACACCCACCGGAGGAGACACCGCACTGCTGTCGAGTCACTTCGTGGTGTGTTCAGTGGTTAGCCTCCACCCCCGACCCCCCCCCCCCCCACCCCACCCCTACCCCCAAACTCCACCGCTGGAGGCTCTGCGACAGTGCTGCGCATGGCCTTTGAAGCAGAGGCACCAAGGTGGAAAACGTCTTCTAGCCTGTCAGACTTTGCGTACACATGTTCCAGGCACAGACGTGTCCAAGCCTGCTGAAGAGTGAATTAAACCAGCGTAGGCCCCTGGGAATGAGCATAAGTGCGCCGGAATCTTGGTGATTCGTTTAGTGCTGTATTATTCACAAACAAGCTGAAGCATGTGTCCAGCGATTGAAACTAATTCAGAATAACCTCTGCCACAGCCAGGGCAGACATGTGCTTAGAATGCCTGTTACGAGTTGAATCTGAACGTCACAGGTTAGAGCGCTGGCTATGTCTGGAAGGACTGAAGCTAATTTGCAAGAAGAAGGAACTTGGTTTTTAGTAGGTGGATCGTGCTGACTTACTCTAGGTTCGTTCCATAAGTTTGGCGGTTTAACATCACACTTTAGTTCGTTTTCTTGCTTCAGCTGTCGATTGCAAGCATTGGATTCTCAGTCCTCCCCTCCACCCCCCTCCCTCCCTCCCTCTCTTATTTTCAACATGAACGTAGCCAACAATTTCCAAAAGCTATTTGAAACAGGTCTGCCAGATAACATGGACAAAGGAATCACAAGACAGAACACGACGCTTTTCGACTTCTTAGGTCTTCTTCAGGCAAGGTAAACAACACTCAAGACAATGAAGATGAAGAACGAGCAGTCACTCATCTTGTCAAAATCGGCGGCGCAAGATGGGTTCTGTTCTGAGTGTTGGTTATCAAAACGCGTCGTGTTTTGTCTTTTAATTTGTTTGTCCACGTTATCTGGTAGAGGTATGTCAAATACTTGTAAAATTTGTTTGAATTTCTGCCCGCAGTTACCTCACTTTGCGATTAAGCCAACAAGCAAAGAGCCTGGATGTGAACCCTCTTTCTTTGTAAACGCCAGCAGAGAATTAAGTGAGCACGCTACAAACTGTCTATCCAAATCAGAGGCTGGGCAGTAGACTAACACGAACGCAGCCGACATGCAGTTACCTGGAGAAGACATGACCAAAGGTTAGCGCTTTCCCGTGTCTAGTAAAATATTGAGGGGAGCAATATGAAAGTAACCCCCATCCCACCCCACCCCTTCCAAACAAATCACTGTTGTTCTGAGCTGTCTAAAGTCACACTGGACTTACTGGTCACGTGATGGTCATAGTGTGATGGGAGAGTGTTGTGAAGCAGCTGTGATGGAAAGTGGCGGAGGCCACGCTTTGCTCGACTTCCGTTGAATGGACGTAGCAGTCACCTCTAGACAAGGACGCTTGCTCATGCTGCTTCCATGTCTAGACATGTCTAGCTGTCAGTAGGAAGAGACAGGAAGGGTGGGTGGATGGGGGGGGGGGGTGGGGGGGGGGGGGGGATTGGGAGGCGAAGAAGGGGGCCACATACGTCGGATCAGGAAAAAAAAAACCCTCACCAAACGCAACTGAAATGACATGACAATAGTGCAATATCTCTTCTGGTGAGGTGCCATAGTAATGATAATAATGATGGTGATGATGATGATAATAACAATAATAATAATAGTAATAATAATAATGATTATGATATTAATAGTAGTAGTAGTAAACAATAATAATGATGATGATGATGATAACGTTTATTTATGGGGCTTAATCTTTAATCATAAGCCCTAAGCGCTTACAAATACTTAAAGGGCTAAAGAAAACATAAATGAAACTAATAAGAAGATGATTATTGCAAGAAGTACCATGCATCTACAAACAAGGGTGCATATTCACACACACACACACACACACACACACACACACACACACACACACACACACACACACACATGCGGGCACACACACACACACACACACACACACACACACACACCACACACACACACACACATACACGCATGCACACACGCACACACGCACACACACACACACACACACACACACACACACACACAGAGTCCCCCCCCCCCCACACACACACACACATACGTCGCAGAATCAATTTGGTGGGCAAGGGAAGGGGGTACAAAGAACGGCCATTGATAGGTGAAGAGGGTTGTTTTAAGAGGCAGATGCCTTGAAGGAAGACAGAAAGTTTGAACCACGCCAAGATAAGGCGACCTAACACTGATACCTCTTTGTGTCTGCTGGCACTGTGTGTAGCAGGACGATCATAGATGCTGGTATACATGGGGAATCTGGAAGGAGCTGTGTTGAAGTGATGGCACCAAGCGCTATGGAGCATAGGAAAGTCCTGTTCTATTCCACCAACGTGGCTGGAACAAAACCTTCTCTCCGTTAAAAAACAAACAAACAAATGATAAGGTAAGTAAGAGCCTCGTAGATAGCTATACGTTTTATGCCACGAGTGCACAGTAATCATATAACCACCGATCGTGTGATAAGCGGGTAGATTCCAGAGGTAAATAATCATTTCCTAATAACTGCACAGACCTACTCCGAACCTCCCATACTCGCAGCAGGTATAATAAATCTGTAGGTAGACCCACACAGGTAGCTAGACGATACTGCTCTAAACAAGCATCACTGACAAGAACAAAAAGCATGTTAGTGTCTGAGGAAAACCTCCCATAACAGTGGATTGCATGGGTAACGTGGCAGATGTTTTGGCCCGTCACGGATATCCTCAAAGCCATGCAGCCATCGTGAAAGGCACACGTGGAGAATGTCGCCCATCGCAAAAAGTCAAACGTGCATGATGCAGTCATCAGAAAAGTCACAGGTACATCTGATGTGGTCGTCACAAACAGTCACACGTGCATCTCCCCTAGTGTAAAGAACGAGCGAGATAATACTTTATGACAGAATACACGATCGCAATTTGAATGCTTTGAATAAATAAATTGACAAATTTTTAACAGTTTGCTCATGAGTACATGCCATAAGAAGAGCCAATCTAAACTGGCTTGGGAATTTATAAAACTTGATTGGTATATACTGAGCTCTTAGTTTGTGCAAGGCAGGACAACACAACACAAAATGCACTTCATTTTCTGTATCCTTTCTACAAAGTGGACATATCAAATCTGCTTCACTATGAGAACGATAACGGTAATAATGCTCGGCAATTTCAGAAATACCAAGTCTGAATCTAGTTGTTATATAATTTTTTAGTGCCTGTCCAGATTTAGCTGTAAATAAGTTTTAACATCAGGTACAGAACAAAAGGACCTGTAATACATAAATCTTTCACTGTTATCCATATGAAAATTCCATTCCTGCCACCTGCACAAAATTAGTCTTTCTCTCTTTTGTCACGTTCATCTAAATCAAACAACATACGGTAGCCTTGGTATGGTAAATCTGCTCTCTTATGCATTCTTGTCAATTTTAACCAAAACTACACACATTTTATGGCAGAATTTGATGTACATAGGGTTAACCTGGGTTCGTTTCGTTCGGGGACATATACAGGTCATTGGTGTTTCCCCGCAGTTTCAACTCCCTGAAAAGAGAGAGAGAGAGAGAGAGAGGAGAGCGAGAGAGAGAGAGAGAGAGAGAGAGAAAAGGGCGGAGAAAAGAGATAGAGATAGAGAGCGACCTGAATGACAAGAAAGAGCGAGAGGGTAGGGGAAGAATGTGGAATTAGAAGTAAGGGCGACGAGCAGGCTTTAAGAGACAAGGCGAAAGGAATTAAACAGAAAACAAACAGGCCATAAGACCACCGTGGTACTATGTGTAGTCCTATCTGGCATTGTTTGTTGACTGTGCGCTTCCAAGCTCTCTCTCTCTCTCTCTCTCTCTTCTCTCTCTCTCCTCTCTCTCTCTCTCTCTCTCTCTATCTCTCTCTCTCTCCTGTGCGCCGGAGTTGGAAGGGGCTAATGGGATGTGAATATTTTACTGATATGTACACGTGCTCGCTGATCGTAATGTACTGGTAATAGATGTCTTGACTCTTCCGTGTATACCATGTTCTCCTCAATCATCCATGATCTTATTCTCAGTGTGCAGTGAAAACTTGTGGAATCAGTTGGTATTTATAAATGAACTGACAGTAACATCGCTTGCTACCATTTTCCAAACCACATTTATGGAAAGCTATAAATGATTTCTATGTTCTTTGACAGTGACAAAGTTCCATCAACGGACGTAACTGTTTTCTAAAATCCAGTTATATACAACAACGGAACAAGCACCAATAACTAATCAAACATAAGTGGCGGAAGACACACACACACAACACACACACACACCACACCACCCACACACACACCACCACACACACACAACACACACCACGCCACCACACACGTTTTAACCAACTGTATAATAAGA
>JADBJO010020040.1:12500-14654 GCA_016801955.1 Conus betulinus | reverse complement strand
TGTCGTGGGTCCTCAGTTTCATGTCACTTGAAAAAGAGGCTCTAAGAGTCGAAACGTTGTGTATTGTTTTCGTTTTCTTTTCGACTACCCCCCCCCCCCCCCCCCCCCCCCCCCCCCTTTTGTTTCGGTCCTTACCACCAATCTTCAAATTAATATAGTTTTTAACTTTTCTACCCTTCACTGGCTACTTTGAGATGCTGTTGATTTCGATTTTGAACCCTTGGTGGTGAGAATGTCATGGAACTGTTGTCTGTGGTATATTGTATTTGATGCGAAGGACCACTGGCACTATCTGCTGTACCTCCCTGACGAGTCCGATCTCGTGGAAGAAAGACCTAGGAGCAGGCAATATGTATAGTTCTGTCTTTAAGATGGGTTTACGATGGTCGCCATGGGGTGCTGGTGAAGGATCTTATATTTGTGATATATTTCATATATTTCCATGACTTTTCATTATTATTTTCTTTATCCCCCCACACCCTCCCCCAGTCCCCCCCCCCCCCCCCCCCCCCCCCCCCCCCTTTTTTCCCATTCCATCGCCAAGTCATTGATATGATGAATGGAAGAATTATTAACGTGTGTAATTGTCTTTGCTCAAAATGGTAAGCTGAACTTGTTTTCTCCCACTGCTAAATTGTTCAATATAGATAGACGTATGGATAGTGTGTATGTGCGCGCGCATACGTTTTTCTGTCTATGGTATATTCATTTCCCCCATGTTTACCTATCCGTCCGTCTCTCCAACTTACTCTCTCCACCCCCCCCCCCCCCCCCCCCCCACACACCACACACACACACACTCCTCCACCCACCAGGTCCACATCGTCCGCCTTCTGCTGGCAGCCCTGGTGGTTTAAATTTTACTTTGCATTAAATCTTTGCAGCACAATAATGTTTCCATCAATGTCGGTTCTTTTTCTGAGCTTCTTTTTAAGCCTACACTCATCCCAGACAGCGCAGAAAATCCTTCATTGTTTGTTTTCTAAGAAAACAGCGTCATTTGTTTTCTTTAAAGAAACACCCGATCGATGTTATTCCTAACCCATTCTTTAAGCCTGCTGAATCGGCACTATTGCGAAGATAAAACGGAGGGCAGCCATTTTGGAAAAAAAAAAAAGTGCGGTTATGTATGGCAGCCTTAACTAATAGGCAGTCTATGAGCTTGCCACTTAGCAAACAGCTAGGGCTCCTTAACAGTTTTGCTGTAGGACTGGGAAATGCCCCACAGAACAGAGTGCCACTCCACGAAAACGCCGTGCGAGACATTACTATACACAACAGTTCTTCGGGTCCAAAGAAGACTTTGTAAATCCGTTTCTGCTGTTCACCGATGAAGTGGAAGCTGGCACTGCCATTCCTCAAGTTGGAGGCGCCGACTCTGGAACAATGAATGCACTGGATATCGGTTGTTGTGAGTGTTGCCGGTGCCGTGACTATCGCTGCTTTCTTGCAGTGATAAGCCTTTGGCATTTGGCCTCCTCAAAGAAGGAAGAGGTGTTGTGGATTCTGACTCGTTAGCGTGATCAACCTCTGGTATGTTTGAAATGATACACTATATCACAATTCAGAAAAAAAAAAGCAGTAGGATTTGTATACAAGTGGAACTTGTTTGTAGGTTATAAGATTTCAGGCTTATTTCTGACTTCTGTTCCTCCATCCACCGATCCGTCTGTCATTCCCTTCAACCAGTTTTGTTTCTGAGTGTGTGCCAGTGTTTGTTTTGCTGGTTAATTGTTTAGTTATTTTCTTTGTTTGTTTTGTTCTTTCCGTCTTTAATTCTTTCTGTCTGTCTTCCTTCTCTCTGCTTATCTGTCTGCCTTTCCCACTTTCCTTTCTGTCTGTTTTTCTTTCTTTATTTTGGCCTTCCTCTGTTTTGTGTCCTTTTTTTTTTTTTCATTTTGTTTTTCCGACTGTCTGTCTACCCTTCTGTCATCTGGTATTCTTTTGGACTTCATTGTGCTAACCTTTTTTTACCCCTTATTTGCTTTTTTTTTGTCTCGTCTCTCTTTTTTTTGTGTGTTTGTCCATTTCTATTTTTTTTTGTTTTTTTCTTTGTATGTTTCCTTTTTTTCTGCCGTACAGACTAAAAGGTCATGTCTCGTCCCTGCCTATCCATTTATTACCAATGGTACAGTAGTCAACCAACGCGTTTTA
>JADBJO010020040.1:0-10000 GCA_016801955.1 Conus betulinus | reverse complement strand
AGATCAAGTTCGGCTGTCATACTGAAAAAAAAAAATCCCTAAAGTCTTACATACAACTAATGAGCTATATAAAAAAGACATAACCCCCACACGTTTCGAGTTACAGTTCATCAGACGATTCTACTGATACTATGATAATAGACAAAAGGCACACGGAGTAGAAACGTTCAGTCTTTCTTATAAATGAACATACGTTTTTTTTTTTTTTTTTAGCTAGAAAGGTCTGTAACATGCTTGAATCTAAATCATGTAACTCGACAGTGGCAGAGCATAATTGTAGGAATTACCAGTCATTTTGAGGCCAGTATTTCTTGCTACTGGAGAGGGAATTCTCTAAATCGAAATGATGAGGAATGATGGCATTGAAAATGCATTTAAGATGAGGAGTGTCATACGCACTTAGGACCTTTTAAAAGGATAGGGGAGGGCATGGGAAATGGGAATGGGGAGCTGTTGATCCACAAGACTCTACAGTATTGTGGATGAATAATGGTGATTATCATTTATATCATTATAGACATTCACTCGCCCTATCAATCGAATATCCTTGGCGTTTTGTAATAAAAAAGAACACTCATCAAATTACAAGCCAAGCAAATGACAAAGACAGGCAAAAATGTACCCCAGTAGATACAATCTTGTTCCACATTTACACGTACCGCCTTTCAGATCGCGTTTTCGTACTCCCCGACCATCCATCACTCACCCTTCAAACAAAACCAGTTATTACTAAATAAATAAACGCAGGGAACTGCACATGTATAATACGTCTGACAACAGCACAGACCAGTATTTGTTTGCATGTGTCAGTTAGGACAAGAAAAGTGTTCGAGTCTTCTTCAAAAGAGGGCGGAGAGGCAGAGTATCTGGTTGATGCTGGAGAAAGGGGGCGAACAGGTAATGAAACAATGACCAAAAGGTTCAATACAAACAGATGGGGAAGGTGCAAGAGACGAGCATGAGAACAAGAGCGGACGATACGTGATGAAGCATGCGAATGCGGGAGCCCAGGCAGATCCTGAGGTCAGGAAGATTGAGAGGATTTACAGCAGACAGATGACTGCTGTAATCCGCACTACCATGACGGTAAGACGTTGAAACAAAAATATGCTATGCACGGACTTCTGTTCGCCTTCAATGACAGCTAGCTGTTATCAGTTTAATACTTAGCATACAGAAAGGATTCCTGAACTAACTGTCTGTTCTGGAACTGGGACGTGCTCCATGGAACAAAGTGCGACTCGCTTAAAAATGCAGTGCAGTACGTTTGTTTTATGGAGTAGTGGCTGTTCTTCGGGTCCAAACAAGACTTTTTTTTTTGTTAAATCTAGAAAGAGAGTGGGTTAGTTACCGCCAAGTAAACTGACAAACAGTGTACAAGACAAAAGAACGCATTTCGACCTCCTGGGTATTCTTCAGGTGACAACAGATAACATTTTAAGACAGTGAAAAAGAGAACGAGAAACTACTTATCTTCTCATGTTCGCGTCACAATCAAAATCGCCGCTGGGCGGAAACGAGGCCACCCAGGTGGGGATCGTGGGAGAGGAAATAGTGACGGGAGGAGGGTAAGGGGGTAAGGGGAGGGGTGTGAAATGATGGGGTTTGTAGCTTTTCTTTTATAGAATAGTATAATCATGGTGCTTTGATAATAATGTTTTAGTAGGGCAAAAAGCAAAGACATAAAAAAACAATAAATGAAGAAACGACTTAAATATGTAGTGATGGTGATGATAGTAGTTATGGGTGGGTAGTTGCATGTTGGGATGTGGGTAATGCTCATAAAATCAGATATAGGGGATACCTATTTTTCTATCTATTAAACTAGCTAACTAGCTTGCTAGCTATATATATATATATATATATATATATATATATATATATATATATATATATGGGGGAGATGTGTTTCTTTTTTTTTTTTCAAAAAAAAAAAAACACTGAAAAGAAATAAATAAATAAACAAAACAATAAAATAAAATGAAATTAAATAAATGGATGGTGGCTGCAACATCTGTATGAAGTGGGTAGTGGGGACTATGGTGGTGGTGTGTGTGTGTAATGTATATGTGTGTGTGTGTGTGTGTGTGTGTGTGTGTGTTGATGGAAGACATTGCCGACTGGTGTGGAAGTGGTGGTCTCACATGCGCGCATGTAGTCAGAGACACATGGATACACACACACACACACACACACACACACACATGTGCGCGTAACACAGCCATACACACACACACACACACACACACACACACACACACACACACACACACACACACACACACACACACACGCAAACACACGGGAGCGCTCGTGCGCGCGCATGTGCACATGCCCTCCCCACCCCTACGTTCGCACCACACACACACACACACACACACACACACACACACACACACACAAACAACACACACACACACACACACACACACACACACACACACACACACACACACACGCACAAACATACACACATACACATATACACGCTCACATATACACACATACAATAATCTCCTCTCTCTCTGTCTCTCTGTCTGTGTGTCTGTCTGTCTGTCTGTCTCTCTCTCTCTCTCTCTCTCTCTCTCTCTCTCTCTCTCTCTCTCTCTCTCTCAGACATACACAATCCAACACACTCCATCCCTGCCTTGGAATATGAAGTCTTTCAAATGCTCCTATGTAGAGCAACCACCACTTCTCAAGTACCAATAACTGAAGTCCTCCGTGCTCTTAACAAGCTGAAATGAAAATGTCATAGTCTCCTCATTCTACGAATAACAGTCCATCAGACTGCAGAATGATTCTCCTATTCGCCATGTTAACAAGAAGCACACTGGCAGGAACACCTCCACACCGTGTGTCACGATCTCAGAACACGTGGTTCTGGGTCAGACAAAAGTTTAACTTTTCATCTTGCCCATGAGGTCGCCAGGGAATGAGTGTAATTTGGTGCCACCATGGTAGAACTTTTCTGTGCAGGACTCGGGATTAGTCAGCAGGGACGTGGCTGAGGATGCGGGCATTCTTCTCAATGAAAAATGTAGTCAACGATAGAGTCGAGCTGATATAATGTTGGACACATCTCAAACAGGTTGTTCCAGAAACATGGGTCAGATGTTGATGACAGGTCCCCCTTTCCATATTCATAACAATTTGTTCTTCGTGACCATTTCCCGATGACGAAATAATGATAGACAAGGGCATTTGCCGTCGAGCGTTCACACTCCCCGCGCGCGCGTGCTCACTCACTCACACACACACACACAAACAAACACACACACACACACACACACACGCGCGCGCGCGCGCGCGCGCGCGCACGCACGCACGCACGCACGCACACACACACACACACACACACACACACACACGCATACTTATAAGCAAAAATTAATTTTATCATTGTATACTCTCCCTGCCAATGCACATTTGGATGGGAACCAGTGACAAACGACGCAATACCAGAGTCTAAGTTCACCATGCTATGAACAAGAAGGACACAGTCACAGTCTCCGCTCTCTGCAAATTACCGTCCGTCAGACTCTATAACGATTCTCCTGACAGCCATGATAACCAGAACGACATTGACAGGAAACCTCTTGTGTGTCGACATCTGATTATACATGTTTCTGGGCCCAGACATCTGTAAGACGAGTTTAACTTTGAATTACTTCTGGCAAGTCTTCAGGGAACGACCATAGCTCAGCAAACCATTTAGTACCCCCCCCCTCCATCACCCACCCCCCCCCCCTACCCCCCCACCCCCCCCCCCCCCCCCCCCCCTTCGTCCCCTCCGTTGTTGCTTATTGATATTTGGCGGATGTTGGGTAAGAGATTTTGGCAGTCGTTTTTACGAAAGTGCTGTTCAAATAATTCCACCTGAATTGCTATGGTGCTGGTTGTGTCTCTGTCCATCCTTT
Organism: Conus betulinus; assembly: GCA_016801955.1. Classification (NCBI taxonomy): domain Eukaryota; kingdom Metazoa; phylum Mollusca; class Gastropoda; order Neogastropoda; family Conidae; genus Conus; species Conus betulinus. The sequence goes on along the minus strand of JADBJO010020040.1, from coordinate 6,080 downwards.
TCAGAACCTGACAAAAAAATCAAAGTTCGGCTGTCATACTGAAAAAAATCCCTAAAGTCTTACATACAACTAATGAGCTATATAAAAAAGACATAACCCCCCACACGTTTCGATTTACAGTTCATCAGACGATTCTGCTGATGCTATGATAATAGACAAAAGACACACGGAATAGAAACGTTCAGTCATTCTTATAAATGAACATACATGTTTTTTTGTTGTTTTTTTTTTTATCTAGAAAGGTCTGTAACATGCTTGAATCTAAATCATGTAACTCGACAGTGGCAGAGCATAATTGTAGGAATTACCAGTTATTTTGAGGTCGGTATTTCTTGCTACTGGAGAGGGAATTCTCTAAATCGAAATGATGAGGAATGATGGCATTGAAAATGCATTTAAGATGAGGAGTGTCATACGCACTTAGGATCTTTTAAAAGGATAGGGGAGGGCATGGGAAATGGGAATGGGGAGCTGTTGATCCACAAAGACTCTATAGTATTGTGGATGAATAATGGTGATTATCATTTATATCATTATAGACATTCACTCTCGCCCTATCAATCGAATATCCTTGGCGTTTGTAATAAACAAGAACACTCATCAAATTACAAGCCAAGTAAATGACAAAGACAGGCAAAATGCATGCCCCGGCACCTTGTTCCACATTTTACACTACCGCCTTTCAGATCACTCACCCTTCAAACAAAACTAGTTATTACTAAATAGATAAACGCACGGAACCGCACAGGTATAATACTTCTGACAACAGCAAAGACCAGTATTTGTTTGCATGTGTCAGTTAGGACAAGAAAAGTGTTCGAGTCTTCTTCAAAAGAGAGGCGGAGAGGCAGAGTATCTGGTTGATGCTGGAGAAAGGGGGGGCGAACAGGTAATGAAACAATGACCAAAAGGTTCAATACAAACAGATGGGGAAGGTGCAAGAGACGAGCATGAGAACGAGAGCGGACGATACGTGATGAAGCATGCGAATGCGGGAGCCCAGGCAGATCCTGAGGTCAGGAAGATTGAGAGGATTTACAGCAGACAGATGACTGCTGTAATCCGCACTACCATGATGGTAAGACGTTGAAACAAAAATATGCTATGCACGGACTTCTGTTCGCCTTCATGACAGCTAGCTGTTATCAGTTTGATACTTAGCATACAGAAAGATTCCTGAACTAACTGTCTGTTCTGGAACTGGGACGTGCTCCAGGGAACAAAGTGCAACTCGCTTAAAAATGCAGTGCAGTACGTTTGTTTTATGGAGTGGGCTGTTCTTCGGGTCCAAACAAGACTTTTTTTTGTTAAATCTAGAAAAAGAGCGGGTTAGTTACCGCCAAGTAAACTGGCAAACAGAGTACAAGACAAAACACAACGCATTTCGACCTCCTGGGTCTTCTTCAGGCGAAAACAAATAACATTTAAGACAGCGAAAACGAAGAACGAGAAACCACTTATCTTCTCATTTTCGCGTCACAATCAAAATCGCCGCCGGGCGGAAACGAGGCCACCCAGGTGGGGATCGTGGGAGAGGAAATAGTGATGGGAGGAGGGAAAGGGGGTAAGGGGAGGGTGTGTGAAATGATGGGGTTTGTAGCTTTCTTTTATAAAATAGTATGATTATGGTGGATTGATAATAATGCTTAGTGGGGCAAAAAAAAGACATAAAAAAGTAAACGAATGAACGACTTTAGTGTGTGGTGATGGTGATGATAGTAGTTATTGGGTGGGTAGTTGTATGTCAGGATGTGGGTAATGCTCATAAAATTAGATGTAGGGGATACCTACCTATCTATCTATGTAGCTAGCTACATATAAAATGCTTAATAAAATTCTTAAAATGCTCGACCCCAAGGGGTCGAGCATTTTAAGAATTTTATTAGGCATTTTAGTGGTATTTTATATATATATATATATATATATATATATATATATATATATATATATATATATATATATGTGTGTGTGTGTGTGTGTGTGTGTGTGTGTGTGTGTGTGTGTGTGTGTGTGTGTGTGTGAATATATTTTTTAAATAATAATATAATAATGAAAAAATAATAAATAAATAAACAAATAAAATAAAATGAAATAAAATAAATGGATGGTGGTTGCAACATCTGTATGAAATCGGTAGTGGGGGCTATGGTGGTGGTGGTTTGTGTGTATGTATATGTGTGTGTGTGTGTGTGTGTGTGTGTGTGTGTGTGTGTGTGTGTGTGTGTGTGTGTGTTGTGTGTTGATGGAAGACATTGCCGACTGGTGTGGAAGTGGTGGGTATATACATATATTGTGTTACTGTTGGATGTTCATGCCTTGGGGCTGTAGCGTACCAGGGTTGGCAGTGATATGGGTCTCCTGTGATGTACGTTTTTTGCAATTCACTGATGAAGCAGGAGCTGGCTCTGCAACGCCTTATCTGCAGGCGCTGATTCTGGAACGATGAGCGCACAGGATGTCGATTGTTGTGATTACTGCTGATGCTGCGATGTATCGTTGTTGTCTTCCAGTAATGAGTTTTTTGACACCTGGTCTCCCTGAAGATAAACTTTTTATAGATCCTGAGCTGCCAATATAATCGATCTCCTGCATGTTTTGAAATAATGCAGTTCCCATAATTAAAAAAAAAATAATAGTGACATTTGAATACAAGTGGTATTTGTGGTCATTCAACCTCGCACTTGTTTCTGATTTCTATTTCACACCATCCATCTATCCACCCATACACCCCTTCACCTACATTTCTTTTGGTCTGTATGTCAGTGTTTGTTTTGTTTGTTGGTCTGCTTTGTTCTGTTCAGTTTTTTCAGTTTTTTTTTTCTGCCTTTCTTTTCTTCTCTCCACCCATATGTCTGCCCGTTTTTTTTTTTTCCTTTATTTTTGTCTCCTTTTGCTTCTTTCTGTCTTTTCATTTCTTTTCTACCCGTCTGTTTATAATTATGTCATTTTCTTTCTTTTAGACTTCTTTGTTCTTTCTTTCTTTCGCTCTCTTTTTTTTTTTTTAATTCATCATCTTTCTTGCTCTCTGTTTGTTCATCTTTCTTTGCTTTATTTCTTCTTTCCTTCCTGCCATGTGGATAAACGGTCATGCCTCATCCCGCTCTATCCGTTTTTAACCAATGGCGCAGCAGTCACCCGGAATGCTTTCGACACAGGGGAAGGAAACGAAGCTAAGACCAGATATGAGAGTAATGGCAGTTGATGCTAGCGTTCAAGCCACTGGTCACCAAGTTCACGCCCGCTCGTCGTGTAGAAATCCTCACAGAGAATGCCAACAGGCCATTTCTCTTCCCTTGGTAGGCGTTGATATTTAACGCACTGAATTCAGCAAGTTCTTGCAGTTGCTAGGGCAATGGTTTTTTTTTTTTTTTTTTTTAATAGCAGATTCACCACAACACATGTTTGGAAACGCCGCAGTTTTTGAGGATACGATCTCAGAGAGAGAGGAAAGGGGAGGGAGGGGGGTGGGGGGGTGGGGGAGGGGGGGGGGGGGGGGGGGGGGGGGGGGGGTGGGGGGGGGGGGAGGGGATATGAAGGCTGAAAAAAGAAGTGTACAAGAGAAGGAAAACTCTTCTTCCATTTTTGGGTGAAAAAAAAAAGGATGCTAGAAGGCAATGGCAGAAGGAGTGTAAAGAAAACCATGGGTGACAACAATATGAAAGAGAGGAGGAAGGACAGGTGGGGTGGGCAGGTAGGGGGGGGAGTAGAGAGAGAGAGAGATGAGAGAGAGAGAGAGATGAGAGGAGAGAGAGAGGAGAGAGGAGAGAGAGAGGAGAGAGAGAGAGAGGATGGAGGCACCATAAACCTAAGAAGGGGCAATCGGCACCACAACCACAACACCACACAATACCACAACAGACACATACCACACACAACAACAAACACACCCCAACACACACACCCACACACACACCACACAGACACACACGCAAACGGTGGTCACACACAACACACAACGAGACACACACAACACCACACACACACACATAGTGGAAAAGGGACGTTAAATAATGACACACCCCACACATACACACACACCACACACCACACACATCAACACACACACCACACACCCACACACACACACACACACCACAAACACACACGTGTGTGCATTTGAGAGTGTGTTATTTGTGCTTTACTCTATGGTGTTTTCATCGCTCTCTCATCTCTCCCACATCATCTCTTTTTCTACTCTCTCTCCACATCCCTCCGGGGGGCCTCCGGGTGCGCTGGCGTCTCTCGGGGGGGGGGGGGGGCCTCGGTCGGGGGTGGCGGGAGGGGGGGGGGGTGCCTCGTCTCGGGGGGGGGATCTGTGTCCTTGATCTCTCCTGGTCTTCTGTCCTTCTGTCTGTCTGTCTGTCGTCTCGTCTGTCTGTCTCCTCCCTCTCGTCCTCGCCTTTCCTCTCTCTCTCTTCCTCTCTCTCATCTCTCTCCTCCCCGCTGAGAGGTCGTGGTTTCGATTCCCATTACAGTCATATCGTATTTTCCTTCCCCGACCGCGCCTCCTAAACCAGAGTTCAGTTTGCTATGGGCTCAGTTGGGAGACTGGGACTTCACAGTCGAGTTTCATTCCACTTAATGGGTGCGTCTCTGAGAGTGTTGCTCAATTTCCTGACCAACACTGCAGGTGTGTGTAGCTATTGGGCCTGGTTGACGTGGGATATATCATGAAAGGAAGTGTAGAGTACAGCCCTGTCATACAGTCTCAGACCGAAATGGAAAATCCGTAGCCATCATCTCAATCATCCTCATTCTCATCGATCAGCATGAAAAGTCTCAAATTTTGTGGCCCTTCATGCCCTGCTCTCATGGTGACCTTCAGTTTCGATGTTCTTCTCCACGTCTGTGCCTTGGTTTTAGTCCAGTCGGGGTCACGGTATCGGCGAGTCCATAGGGGCTGTCGTTGGACGAACGATGTGGCGCCCTCGGAGGGAGAGCTCACTCACGCCAGCTCCGCGACTAAGCAATTATTGTCGTCAGTAGGGGGCTTAGTAGGTGATGTCCTGCATATGTTAGATCAGAAACAGGCGCCAGTAAAACCCACCGAAGTGACTCGGCCTGCAGTGCAGTGCACCTCCGGTGGGTTGCCTCTCTGACTACTTGACATCGACTTTCTCTATGTGGATGCCGGTGCCGGGGCTGCGGCGGGACTGACCAGGCTGTGGCTGTGGACGGGTTGTCAGAATGAGCCGCATGGTGCAATACCCATGAGGTGGCACAGAAGATGGGACAGCAAAAAAAAAAAAAAAAAAAAAAAAAAAAGTTTAACTTTGAATGTTGCCGTCGAGGGACACCAGGGTACGAGCATAATTGTTTGCACCGCCAAGGTAGATCAGTTCAGGTCATTTCAATTCGTGGTGTTTTGCGAGATGATATTAGAACACTTGTTAAAAAAAAAAAAAAAAAAAAAAAAAAAAAAAACCTTCACACTCAATTTATCTCGTACTTGCAAAGCCACATCTAATATGTGCATATTTTACATAATTGAATACCCTAGTGGTACACAAAGTTGTTAATCTTTACAAAGAATTTGCAACCTGTATGACTGTGAAAAAAACCATTGAGCATTCAACAAAAGATGAACACACAGAAATGTTTTCTCTGCAGACACAAGTAATACCATGAGAATATTTAGTGTTCCAAGTATTCAGCCTTAATTTATGAATTAATCTAACAATGTGCCTTGGGACACAATGGTAAAGTAGCCATGTTTTTGACTAAAATTCTGCTTATGTATATATTTGTGCATAATTTGGCAAACAGGCAAAAAAAGCAAATCTCTTCTAGCCTTACAGTGACTTGTAAAACGATTTTGAATACAGAATTAACATTTGTGCAGTAAGATTTTATAATAGGGCAATTGGTGTATCCTGTATGTAACTCAAAGCGACATTCAGTATTGCATTAATCTGAGGTATAAATGATAAATGATATGATCTCCTGACATTTAAGGGTTGGTACTATAAAGCCGGAACACACTGTCAGAGGATTCCATTACCGACCATCTGTAAAAACACTTTGAAATGATGGAATAGTTGTTTTCTAATGTTCAAGAACTGCATATTAAATATTTACAT
>JADBJO010020039.1:30000-32089 GCA_016801955.1 Conus betulinus | reverse complement strand
AAACACTGGCGAATGGGTAAGGGGAGGGGTGAGCGGAGAGAGATTGGGAGGGCGAGGAGGTTAGTGGGGTTGTCGTGGGAGGGGGATGAGAGCGGAGAGAGGGGGAGGGGAGACAGGGGGGACACGAGCACCGGAGCACACACACAGAGAACAAACGACGACAATCCACAGCACAAGAAGCACACGGGGGAGAGGGATGGGAGGTAATGAGAGGTGGTAGTGGACGGTGTGCAGGTGGGGGGGATGGATGTGGTGAGAGTGCGTGTGCTTGGCGGCGGGCGGAGGTGTTATGTGGTGTGTTGGTGTGTGTGATGTTGGGGGCGGCGGGGTGGGGAGGTGGTGTGTGGTGTGTGTGTCGTGTGTGAGTGAGGCCGGTGAGACGCGACGGCGTGCGTGCGTGAGGTGTGTGTTGGTGTGTGTATTGTGTGTGTGCTGTGTGTGTTGTGTGTGTGTGTGTGTGTGTGGTGTGCTGTGTGATTGTTGACGTGAGTGCGTTTGTGTGTGTGTATGTGTGTGTGGGGTGTGTGTGTGGGTTCAGGGTTGTGGTGTGTGTGTGTTGTGTGGTGTGTGTGGTAGACCAGAGAAGAAGAAGAGGAGAGGACACGAGAAAAGAGAGACGAGGAGAGAGACCACAGAGAGAGAGAGTGGGTTGGGAAAGGTATGTGCGTGTGTCAGGTTAGTGAAAGGTCCGTGTGTGTGTGTGCTGGTGTGTGGTGGTTGGTGTGTGTGGGGGTGTGTGGGTTCTGTGGTGTTGTGTGGGTGGGTGTGGTGTGGTGTGTATGTGTGTCCGTGGTGTGTGTGGTGTGTGGTGTGGTGTGTGGTGGGTGTGTGTGTGTGTGAGTGTTGCGGGTGACGGTGCGCGCTAGTGCGGCGAATGTTTTGGGTGTTAGTAGTGTGTGTGCGGTGTGGGGGTGTGTGTGTGTGTGTGTGTGTTGGTGTGGTCTGCTGTGTGGGTGAATGCAAATACGTGGTTTTATTGTGCGTGTGTTTTGGGTGTGTGTGTGTGTGTGTGGTGTGGGTTGTGTTGTGTGTGTGTGTGCATGTGTGTTTGCGTGCTGATTGCGTGCGTGACGTGCGATGCGTGAGGAGCGTGGTGCGTGCAGTGAGTGCGTCGCGTGCGTGCGTTGGCGGTTTAGCGGTGTGGTGTGTGTGGTGTGTGTGGGGGTGTGTGGGGTGTGGTGTGTGTGTGTGTGTTGTGTGTGTTCTTAAATTTTTACAGTCTTTTCACTAAATGCTGATATTAGGTGTGTGGTGTGGTGTGTTGTGTGTGTGTGGTGGGTGTGTGGTGTGTGTGTGCTGCGCGGGGTGTGAGTGCGGGCTGTGTGTGTGGGTGTGTGTGTGTTGGTGTGTGGTGTGTGTGTGGTGTGCTGTGTGGTGTGTGTGAACGGGGTGGTGCGTGAGAGAGAGTAGCGGAGAAACCATACATAATACCATACAGGCAGACAAGATCATTTTTCACGTTCGCACACACACACACACACACCAGATATACCAGAGGGAGAGAGAGAGAGAGAGAGGAGAGAAGAGAGAGGATGAGGAGCAGAGGGAGAGGAGAGAGGATATATAGATATATATAGGTAGAGAGAGAGAGAGAGAGCGAGAGAGAGAGGAGAGAGAGGGAGAGGACAGTGAACCGAAGGAGACAGACGGAACAGACGAACAGGATGAGGAGGAGACAGAGACAGAGCCAGGACAGTCAGAGAAAGCCGACGTGTGTGAAGAGAGTAAGACAGGATACCGAGGTCATGGCCTGACTCAGATCTATGTTGCTAGATCTGTTGCGAGTTTAAATGTTCAGAAGTGGACTAAGTTCAAGCGTTGGTTTCATGAGGACAGATTGTCAAATACAGAGTCTGGTCTGGAGTGTAGTTTTGAGTCTTTCCCTGATGTTTGCTCTCAAAGGTTATATTTCAACCGGCGTTTGTTGTTTCGTTGTTTTTGTTGTCTGTCTATAGCAAAATTTCGCCAGCAGATTTGAATCAAAGTTGATGACATTGGGTGAAAGGTTGAATGTTGCCCAATCCATTCTGATTTAGCGAAAGTAGAAGGAACCAAGGCCCAAAGCATACGGATTGTTGCTGCTGCTGAT
>JADBJO010020039.1:10000-25000 GCA_016801955.1 Conus betulinus | reverse complement strand
CACTTCCTTCTAAGAGTACTTTTTGCCGTCCCATTGCCGAGACCTTTGGCTGGGAGGCAGCCGCGTTCTTGAAAGGGGTGAGGAAAACATGTGTGTGTGTGTGTGTGTGTGTGTGTGTGTGTGTGTGTGTGTGTGTGTGTGTGTGTGTGTGTGTGTGTGTGTGTGTGTGTGTATGTGTGTGTGTGTGGTGTGTGTGTACTTTTTTAAATGAAGTTTTGGGAATTTTTAAACTTATCACAAGGAGGCCCTTTATCATCATCTGATGGCTTGCCTGTCTGTCTGCAAGATGACGCAAAAACTACAGAGCCAGTTTCATGAAAACTTGAAGGAAAGTTGAAATGTGGTCCCGTGACGAATCCACGTAAATGTGGAAGCTGATCCGTTGATCAAACAGCGAGTTCAAGATCCGCTCTTCAATAGCAAACACATGTACGGACGCAAAAGACCGTAAATGAGTCTCAGTGGAAAGGTGGATTTGTGCAGTAAAAGGACACGCCTGTCTCATTTAGTGTGGATAATGAGACGGTACGAATCCGGATTAAATGGCAGATCCTGGACAGGATCTTTTCGACCTTGGTGGAGGTCTACACTCTCCATGACACCCTTCTAGGTTTGTTTTCTTCAGTTTTTCCCTCTATCTTTTCCTCGATCCCTCGGGAAGGCATCATGTTGTGATTTTCCTTCCTAGAGTGACTAAATTATTAGGGATATGTCTTTATTCTATGCCATTTCTTTTCTCTGCACCCCACTCTCTCCATTTCCACGTTATCCGTCCAACTACCCCTCTCTATCCGCGCCCCCACCCCCCCCCTCTCACCTCTGTACCCCCCTCCCCCCTCTACTCCCTTCCCTGCTTCACTTCCCCTTCCCCCGACCTTTCTCCTGTCTTCCCATCCCTACTGTCCCAAATTTCGTTTCCCATATCCCCCCTTCTTCCCCTTCCCCTGTCCATGTCTCTGTCCTTCCACAGCCTTTTTTCCACCCTCCAGTTTCCCCTCGCCTTCCCCTCGTTCCACTTCCAACTTTGGTTCCCCACCCCCTCCCACCTTCCGTCCTCTCTCTCTCTCTCTCTCTCTCTCTCTCTCTCTCTCTCTCTTCGCCCATTCCCTCGCCCATATAGTCTTAGACCAGCTTTGAATTCCTTGAAAATATAGACAAGTATAAGAACAGAAAAAAAAAATAAAATGAATAAATCAATAGTAAACAATAAAAAGATGACTAAATGAATAAATACATAAATAACTGAATAGTTTAAATTGTTTAATAGATAAACAAACAATTAAATAGATGAAAAATTAAAGCAAATAATAAATACATAAATGGATAAATGAAAAAAAATAAGTGACTAAATAAATTAACAGAGAAATCAGCATGTCAATCAATCAAGAAAGAGTCCGAAATCGTGATCGAACCGGGTACCTGTAGATCTTCAGTTTAATGCTTACCCAACGTAGCTGATGGAAAGCACGTTGTTTTCAATCTTAATTAACATGAACAGCGAGGCGTTTTTGACTCCATTGGCATCACCGAATGTCGCACGAAAATGCGACTAATGCGACTCTCTAGCTCACAAGTAGCTCGCTAGTTATGTGCCCAGTATGCCAGTCAGTCACCATGCCGCATTTGGAGACGATCAGGCGCGAAAACTGAGAAAGCTTACAACTTCGTCAACAACAAAACAGGCTGCATGCAGTTGACACAGACACGCAGACTCGCAGACGGACATAGACAGAGAGGACGTTCTTCAATTTATCAGATCTGCGGGGTTTATTCCATTCGGCAGGCTGCTAACCAAAGACGAGATGACAGAAATCAGTGTGTCTCATTTGCCGTCGGTGATGGATTTAATAATGCCTGTGGCCTAAACAGAAAACAGCACATCATTTGTCCCCCGACCCACTCCCTTTTTCCAGTCTCCACGTTGCGGCAATACTAGCTAAGTTTATTGTGATCTCCATGCACAAAAGGGCTGGCGATATGAACACCCGAAACTACAAATTTAATCTCACGTCGAAGGCATAATGTTGGTGGCGCGATGACGTCCTGTTAGCCATCTCTAATGTAGAGTGGCTTTCTCTTGACGGTGTGTGTGGTGTGTGTGTGTGTGTGTGGTGTGTGTGTGTGTGTGTGTGTGTGTGTGTGTGTGTGTGTGTGTGTGTGTGTGAGACAGACAGACAGACAGAGAGAGAAAGACAAAGAGACAGTACAGATGACAGACCAAGAGACAGACAGAGTGACAGTCAGACAGACGCGCGCGCACACACACACACACACACACACACACACACACACACACACACACACACACACAGAGAGAGAGAGAGAGAGAGAGAGAGAGAGAGAGAGAGAGAGAGAGAGAAGCGCATGCGCACACAATCACGCGCAAACGCGCACGCTTACGTACCAACACATACTCACACACACACACACACACACACACAACACACACACGCACGCACGCACGCACGCACGCACGCACGCACGCACGCACGCACGCACGCACGCACGCACGCACGCACACACACAAACAACATGCACGCGCTTGCACACACACACACACAACACACACACACTCTCTCTCTCTCTCTCTCTCTCTCTCTCTCTCTCTTGCGGGTGCGCATGCGCGCCGTGCAAACATGCATACACACTTAGCCTAGCACACACAACACACACACACACACACACACACACACACACACACACACACAACACACACACACACACACACACATATTCATGCACACCAAGAATGGAGAGAGAGAGAGAGAGAGAGAGAGAGAGGAGAGAGAGAGAGAAGGAGAGAGAGAGAGAGAGAGAAAGAGCTGTCATATTGGCCGTGGCTTCTTTATCCGGGTGGACTGAACAAGAGAAAATGAAAAACCCATAAACACAATAAATACAAGGGAAACAGCCCATAATAACGCACTGTCGTCTGGAATTTGAAAGCTTTGCGTGGAAACAAGTCGGGAGAGAGAGAGAGAGAGAGAGAGAGAGAGAGAGAGAGAGAGAGAGAGAGAGAGAGAGAGAGAGAAGAGAGAGAGAGAGAGAGAGAGAGAGAGATTCGCATTACTCGAGTGATTACAAAACTGTATCATTCTGCATTGCTTAATTGTAATAAAGGTTAATATAAGATGATGTCCATACAAAAAGCCGCATAATTATGGTTTCATCAACAATCACAATTATTGTAAGCATCTATGGCTGCAAGTTTGTACTGGGTCTGGAGGAGGAGTGTAAACTATTTGAGCTTAAATTCATTTTTGACAAGGTTTTCAGCGATTTGAAGACAGAGTTTTGCTCACAAATTTAAACTTGATATTAACTTATTAAGTCAATCGATGACAATGGTTACCCGTCATAATTTGAACATCACCAGGGACATCCATATTAACTGTATTTGTTATATTTAATTTAGAAATACTGGCAAGAATGTGAAGGAATATCGAATATTGATATGTATTGACATGTGGAACATTCAATTCCGCATTTTGGAAATTCACAGTTGACGATTAAAAATTCTAAGCAAAATGATAACCACTCCAAGTTAAACAGAAAACGGAATGACTATTCACCAACATTTTCTACGCAAAAAGATTGGTTTTTTTTTTTTGTATCAATACACAGCCCATTTGTATGCTATATAAGAAACCCTATAGTATTCTGTTTGCGTATGCCCTTTTGTTATTTTTTCATGGTGTCCCAGGAATGCAACCTTAGTATTGCTGCCTTTGATTTTTTATTTGTTTTCTTATTTATTCAGTGATCATTATTCTTCTCCTTCTCCTCTCCTTTTCTTCTTCTTTTCTTTTCTTCTTCTTCTTCTTCTTCTTTTTCTTAAACTCTCTAAGGAGTCATTAATTCCCAGGTTCCTCCTGTTCGGGACGGTTTTGTGACAATGTGTGAATGTCTATAAACGATTTCCCTGTCGATTTTCAATGGTGTCGTCTGCCGTTTTGTTCTCGCTTCCACCAGCCTTCCTCCTCCAAAAGTTCCCTGGAGGATGGTTGTGGTAAGGCCATTGGATCCTGTTACACGGGAGCTCTATCTTGTCTTCATGAAAGCATTCAACAGAGAGTCTGGTCGTCTTGAAACACATAAAGACGTGACAATATTCCTTCTGGTGTTAAAGATGCTTTTGCGAAGAGTACATGGGTTGAATAGCAGGTGCTACTGCCCACACAGAATCCAGCCCATTATTCAGCAAATGTAACTTATTTAAAATTTAGAAAGAGAGGGGGTTAGTTACCGCCAAGGACATAGACAAACAAAGTACAGGACAAGACGCAATGCATTTCGACCTCTTGGGTCTTCTTCAGGCAAAAAAAACAAATATCATTTAGGACAGTGAAAACGAAGTACGAGAATCCACTTAGTTTATCATATTCGGCGCACGATAAAACGTTTAGACTGATTTTAACCATTACGTTGCTGGCGTGGCAGGTCAATCAATCTGATGGTGTGACAGTACTGGTGGAGCTGGAGATTTTCCGTTCTTGGAAAACGTGACAAATAGTGATTCAGTGTGTCATATTTTGTGTTGTAGATGAAAGATAAGATAACAGTTACTGTCATCTGCCATGCTGTTCAGGGATACTGATGCCTGTCACTTTCCCACATTTCAGTTATTGTACTGCAGCTTTGACTTCTTCACAAAGTGAGGGATAGACATCCGCATTGAACACGTTTTTGTTCTGTTAGCATACTTGGATCTACCTTGTTTTTGTTTGTTATAAAGTTCAGAGCAATATTCAGTCCATCTTTTTTTTTTCTATAATTTCATCTTCCTGTGTTACACAATTGCTGACTTTGCCCTGAATAATACAGATTTGAATTTGCCTTTGTTTCTTCATATTTTTTTCTAATATCAAAAGCTTCCTTTTTCACGTTTCTGTCCCAGTTTTCTTCCTTTCCTCTTTCTGTCTTTCTTTTTTCTCTGTTCTCACACACACACTATATCCTCTGCTGTTCGATCCAGCTTTCCTTGCATTTTTCATTTCCTCACGAATCCTGTTATTTACAGTGCTGCTTCTCCCCTCTTCACCAGTTTCTTGGGCGGTTTAAGCTTCTTCTAATGTCTCACATCTCAAAGATATTATAATCTATAGCTTCGATCGTAGTCGGCCCATTTTGGAAAGAGAAACTCGACAAATGAATACGGGGAAGACAGCAAAAAATGTATAGTTTATTCGTTGAATACATACATTCTTAGTGATGATAGTGTTTGAGTGTATTTGCCAGTTATTGTTTACATTTTGATTGACTGTTTTTCGGGGACCACCATCTGTTGTTGTTCTCTCTCTCTCTCTCTCTCTCTCTCTCTCTCTCTCTCTCTCTCTCTCTCTCTCTCTCTCTCTCTCTCTTTCTTTTGTGTGTGTGTGTGTGTGTGTGTGTGTGTGTGTGTGTGTGTGTGTGTGTATGTGTGTGTGTGTGTGTGTGTGTGTGTGTGTGTGTGTGTATGTGTGTGTGTGTGTGTGTGTGTGTTTGTGTGTGTGTGTATGTGGTGTGTGTGTGTGTTGTGTGTGTGTGTGTGTGTGTGTGTGTGTGTGTTGTGTGTGTGTGTGTGTGTGTGTGTGTGAAGTCAAGTCGTCAGGTCGAAGTTTTAGTTTGAGATGGCTGTTTGACTAAGCTGTGTCCTGATTTCTTCTGTATGCAGAACAAAACGGAATAGACTGTGTGAAAATACAAACAAACCCGATATGCAAACACACCCGAAAAAGGAAAATAAGGTGTAATATCTATACCATGAACAAAGACGAAGAATTTGTAAACATTCACTCATTTGTGTGTGTGTGTGTGTGTGTGTGTGTGTGTGTGTGTGTGTGTGTGTGTGTGTGTGTGTGTGTGTGTGTGTGTGACTGTAATTGTTTACTTAGTTTGTAATGTGTACATTGCTCTTGTGATAAATATCAAAAGGAAAGTCAGGTTTTTGTACACAGGGACCAAGGAACACATACAAAGAAAGTAGTATGGCTATAAATATGCAGCTCTATGTGCAAAAACCGTTTAGCTAAAACTCATGGACAAACACATACGTGCATAACCACACACACCCTACACACACACACACACACACACACACACACACACACACACACACACACACACACACACACACACACACACGCACATGCAAATGTGCAGCATTTGGAAATGAACAAATTAAATTAAAAAAAAATAGCAGCAGCAGCAACAACAATAATACCAGTGGCAGTGCTGCCGTCTTTCTGCTGATATCACCCAACTCTGTCACAACATCGGCAATGCTCTTCTGACTCATTTCCAATACTTCCTGTTGTCGCAAAGCAGCAGAAGGGAAATGAAAATTGAGCTGAGGGAGAGACACACAGAACAAAAAAGGAAAGGGAAAGAGAGGCAACTAAGCTAATGGGTGGCACTTTCGTGCGATCGTCTAGAGCTCTGTATGCTCAGATAAGCTCGTCAAGGTGGAGAGGAGGCTGGGGGGGGGGGGGGGGTTAGAAGAGAGGGATGAGAGAGGGGTGGTGATGTCAGGAAAGGGAGAGATAGGGTGGGCGTTAAGACTTTAAGGGGCTGGAGCCAGAAATCAAACTGGCAAAAATAACTGGTGATGGCTGAAAGGAGGAGTAGGAGTGGGGGAGGGGGGAAGCGTAGGAAAGGGTGGTGTGGGGATTAAAAAAAAAAAGGTGATTGGAAAGGGAAGGGATGTGTAAAGGGGGAAATGAAGGAGAAGCGTAAATGGAAGTATGGAAGACTGATCCATTAATCTCTACGTGAGGAAAAAAATGATGATTGAAAAAAGAGCTGTTTGAGAGGATGCAAATGATCTCTCTGAGACTTTGCAGCAGTAATGTTGGGGATGGCGGAGGTAGATAGAAGGATTTGGGAGCGAGAGGCAGAGCTAACAATGGTGGAGATGTAGACATAGAGGTGGGAATGGATGGGGATGATAGCATCGTCTGCCAATTAAACAGCAAACCAAACTAATAACTGATGACCATTTAAAAAAAAAAATTAGTTTGTCTGAGAGAGCTTGACGTGTATAGAGAGAGCCCGGAAGTCCTTGTGGATTCTGTTTTTCTGAACTCCACTCCTCCTCACTAAATGTGCCACCACGTAGGATAGAACTGAAGACAGTGCTACTTTGACAGCTCTTTGAATTGATGGTCTGTGAAAAGTCTCACGAGCTTCTTTTCCTCATTTAACACATAGCCTTAGATCAATGTGTTTTCTTTTGTTTGGACTGGCTTCCTCTCTTTTTCTGTTTCCGTCTTTGTTGCTGTTTCTTTTTAACATTGAGTCTTGCCTCTCTTTGCTACGTTTCTAAATCTGTCTTTTCACCCTCTTAGCATGGCTGTCCTCCTCTGTGTCTCTTTCTCTCTCTCCATTTCTCTTTCTACCAGTCCACCCTCTCCCCCTTCTCTCTCCTCTCTCTCTCTCTCTCTCTCTCTCTCTCTCTCTCTCTCTCTCTCTCTCTCTCTCTCTCTCTGTTTCTGTCCCTCCATATATTATGTTGGACTTGACCTTGAGTAAATCTGTCACATCTGCAAATGAAAAACCCCTTCACAATCATTTTCAACTGACGCCTTTTCAAGTCACCAGACT
The DNA here is from genome assembly GCA_016801955.1 of Conus betulinus. Classification (NCBI taxonomy): domain Eukaryota; kingdom Metazoa; phylum Mollusca; class Gastropoda; order Neogastropoda; family Conidae; genus Conus; species Conus betulinus. Next base: position 17,419 of record JADBJO010020039.1, on the reverse strand, counting down.
TTTGTGTTTACAACTTGACAACGATAAAAGAAATTACAAATCAAACACGATGCGTTCTAACCTACTGGGTCGTCTTCAGGTTTACAAGGAGCATTCAAAACAATGAAAAGAAAGGAAAAAACACAGGCAGTCACTTACCCATGAAACATCCGACCTCACACAGTAGGACGAATACACGACTGTGATGCCCTCACTCCAACCCCCGAACCGTTTGAGTGCAGAAACTTTGTTTGTATACAAGCTCTAACCATCCTGAGATGAAAAGAGGATGCCTGGAGAGTATGCCAGAAGAAAATAAAAAGCGTATGGAAGGGAGAAGGGAATGGATGAAAAGGGCTGTGGCAGAAGAGGAGGGGAAGGGGATAGAGTGGGGAGGGGGGGGGGGTATATGGATGAGGTGAAGGGAGGATGGGCGGTGAATTAAGTCATGTAGCGCGGCAGAGCAGCTTTGCATCGGCATTCAGCTCTAGCTGTCAGTCACGTTCCCCTGGCGTTGTCTTTTGGCCTGGGTTCCTGCCAAGCAGGACTCTATGAGGCCACGTCAGTCTGATGTCTGGGTGTCATGAAAAGGGGCACAGCATTCCTGTATAATGGTTGCCTGTTATAAAAGTTGATTAAAGACAGAGTAGTTATAAAAGTAGATTAAAGACAAAGTTGGTGGGAAGGGGGTGGAGATGGAGTTCAAGTAGTTTGCCTTTTGGCTACCACGGGAAATGAATGAACGCATTTCCTACCCAAACAAATCCTGCTTTCCCAGGCAAGTGCGGCTTTCACCGTACAATGTACAATGTGTTACAGATATCATTATGCCAAACACCTACGGGTGACATGTGGTACAATAAACTAGTTTCTTTAACTGTTTTGTCATGTGTGCAATATGCAGTTTGTAGGCTGGCATCTTGTAGGCTGACATATATGTACTTACCAGTGTTTAAATGCAATACACGCAGGAACAGAACATGAACAACAACTTTTTTTTTTCAAACCAAAGAAAATTATTCTAATTTTCCTGTCGATCCTTATGCGTGTTGAAATCCGTTGTTCAGTACCGTGTCCACACGACATGTAGAGCAGTTTATGCTACTACTATGATGGGTGGACACAAGGATTTGGAAATGAAGAGCCAAAGAAGACAAATGAAGTGGAGGAGAAATGTGGATGGGTGGCAGGTGAGGGTGAAAGTAATATAGATTGTGATTGTGTATGAAAACTAAAAGACAGTCAAACTGTTTTGGAGTCAGGCAATGTGCATCTGAAGGGCTGGATTTGCCAGACTTTGTTTCGTGTAGACTCATTTTCCGACGATCACTGCAAAAAGCTTTGAGTGTCACTGAAAATACATCTGCAACTGTGGACTCCAGTGTGCACGTTGCACTCCATTTCTTACCTCGGTCGATACGTTCCTCTCCCCTCCCTTTATTTTCAGATTGACTACCAGCTATGTAAAATGCCGCTTGAAGAGCATTGAGTTCACAGACAGATTAGGTCAAAGTCACATAGGCACCCAGGATAAAAATGGCATTTACGATTGCTATTCCAGTGGCCCAAGTACAATACTAGATAGTATTTATGCCCCATTTATGTCCCCTCTCACCTCGAATGGTGAGGCTGACTGCCTTGAATAACAGAGTGGGAGCTGCAAGCGTACTCACTGTCTACTCTTAGGTTATCGGACACAAAGTACATTCTCATCACAAAATAAATCCTGATCAAGAAATAGACAAATTGTTGACCTTTGGATAGTTAGAGACTGTTCCTTTTATTTCTGTTTAGCACCCCAAGTGGCTCCTTACAAACAATTGTGGCAAACGAGGTCAAAACCACTTCAGCACTATGATAAGCGATAAGGGCTATGGTAAGTTACGAAGAACGGCTGTTGCTGATTGAACGATCTTTCAGATCGCATACTCAGATCATCTAATTATGCGATCTCGGCGATGTTTGTGCTCTTGTCTTTATTCTTAGTTGCGCTATTTTCATAATTCGATCTTACATCGTTGAGTTGTACATATCAACCCCATCCCAGTAGTGCTGAGGATTAGTGAGCTCTCCCTCCGGGAGACGCCTCCACGTCCACCTAATGACAGTCATATGAGTTTGCCAATTCTGGTGGGTCTGACAGAAACCAAACGAAGCACATTGAAATGGAGAGGTAATAAAAATTGAGGTCAGTATGAGATCAGAGCTTGAAGGGCCACAGAAATTGAAGCTTTCATTAAATGCTAATCGATGAAGATGAGATAAAGAACATGGTGGTTTGAATGCCCATTCTGGTCTGAGAATGTATTAAACTGTTGCACTCTACATTTCCTTCATAATGGAATCATCTATGTCCAAGGAATACAATGAGGCAATGATGTGTTTTGATTTGAAATACATATCAACATAATTTGCAGATCCAGAATGAATTGTCAACTTTCTATGGTTAAAGGAAATAAAATGTTCGCCAGAACGAAAAGCTGATTACAAAGAGGAGAATCAAAGAGGAAGGAGAGTCAGATCCTTAATGGAAACGGGAAATGGAAATGGGCAAGTCAAAAAAATGATTGCAGTGCTCGCTTACATTCATTTTACATTCTTTCATTTCGTTTCATTTTCATTTTGTCCGTTTCATATTCACTGCATTTTGACCTCCATGTGTCCACTTACCCCCTTTCCTTTTCTACCACAGCGCACACACACGCCATAGCTTCCTTTCTAACACTAGATTCTTTACGCAGGCTTAGCATATATGGCAAAGGGGGAGGAAAAAGAAATCTGTCGCCATTATTTTGTCTGTTCCCGAACATTTTGCGTCACTGGTCTGGTCACACGCCACTTATATCCTCAGTTTTCTGTCTGCTAGAAGCAGGGCGAAATTGAAAGTTACACATGAAAAAAAAAATGTAAATGCATGTAAATGTAAACAATGTCGACACAACAGCACGAGACCATGAACATGCTTTCACAGGGAAGGATGTCGATTGAGGGAGGTGTAACTATGGTAGTAGGACGGGGGGGGAGAGAGAGAGAGAGAGAGAGAAGGAGGGAGAGAGAGAGAGGCAAAGAGAGAGACAGAGACAGAGAGAGAGAGAGAGGCGCAGGCAGCACGGATAGGTAGACAAAGATAGAGAAAGATGGATGGTAGTATAGGAAAGACAGTTACAAAAGAGTGTGTGTGTGTGTGTGTGTGTGTGTGTGTGTGTGTGTGTGGTGTGTGTGTGTGTGTGTGTGTGTGAGGGGGCTGGGTGGAGATGAGGCTATCAACCAGACATGCACGTCTTTACTTCATTTATTTTTTTTTTCTTTATTAATTCAGCCATCCTTTTCTCTGTTCCTCTTGTTTTCCCTGACAAGATGAATCTAATAACTGTCCACTTTGAGTTGTACACGAACGCATGTGTGTGTGTGTGTGTGTGTGTGTGTGTGTGTGTGTGTGTGTGTGTGTGTGTGTGTGTGTGTGTGTGTGTGTGTTTCCATTATGAGAAATATTCATTAGAAGTTTCCATCTATCTGTAGCAGAAGGATGGTATTAATCAGTAAACTCCCACATGGATCTTTTTGACATATTTTCAAAGCTATAGGACTGATTTTTTAAAACGAAATTTGAGCAGTTAAAAGCTGTTAACATATAATGATGTGGTAAACGAGTTATCTTAAAACATTACAGGGAAAATAAACTTACATTCTATAAAAAAAAAAAAAAAAGATTCTGAATTGACGCATTTTTTTTTAACCGAGGAGAGACACGGTCCAGGGTAAATATACTATTAACTATAGAGCATAGATAGTCAAAATTCAATACATCTTGCAAAACATAATATAGGGTTTAACACTTTGTGATATATCAAACTAATGAAGTCAAATGAAAACAAATTCCACAGCCTTGCCTGTTTCATGGTAGTTGTTACCAGATGATAGCAATAAATAATCAAGGGGCCAGTTCCGGAATTAAGATAAATATATGGGGGAAATAATGCCTCTTTCCACTGCAAATGGAATGACCACTTCTCTGTTTACGGTTTAAACAAATCGATTACGTGAGTCAAGTATTTGAATCAATCGCACGCCAGGATAACGATCTGGACACTCTTCTCTTCATTACAGTTCACGGTGTTGTAGCTATGTTTTGATATTTCCTGCTCTGATTGAACTTTTAAGGTCATCGCCTGGGGCACATTGCTTAAGCTGCTGTTCCCAACAGCAGCATCAAGTGCATGAAAATGGCAGGGGTTTCCCTTGCCCAAGGTAAACTCGAACATGGATCACCTCCCTCACTGGTTTATGGAAATCATGTATTAATTTTGTGACTGAAATAAAACAGAAAGGTAATGGTGCGCATTAAAGTAGGACAATCTAAAAAAAAAAAAAAGTCAAATAGAATAAATGTCCTAAAGTTTGGTGTGAGAAATACCCACGGACATTAACAAGTGAGTCCAGGCAAAAATAATGAGTGATCAAAGGCCATTGATGTATAGAAATGCATACTTGTCTTTTGGGGGAGAGGGAATGGAAGCGATACAAAAGTGACGACAACTCTGCATATCCTCATTATGAGCATGCACACCTTATTCGTGCAGGGTCAGCAAATCTGGTGCAGATTTGATAGGAATGTCGGGCAACACAATATAGCACTCAGAGAACAAGAACAGATCACGACAGGAAAAGGAAATGCAGTTAATCTCATTCTTATGCATGAGTCTGGTCAGAAAGTTAAAGGGTGCTTCCTTTTTTCCCCGGCAGAATTCATATGGACATTTTCCACATGTTTCATATTTTTTGTAAATGCTGATCGTTTATGCCAGCCTATGAATAAAGTCAATTTTTTTTCGCTGCTTCTGAGAGTCTTGCTTTAGTTTCTTTTCTAAGTGAAAGCTCCTGCTATTGCATACATGCTACTAACTTACAGTTTTTTTTGATACGACCATTGTGATGGTTGTATTCATTTGTGTGGCTATCTACACATATATTTTGTACTTTCTATCCTTACAAACCAGATGAAAATAACAAGCGGATACCTTAATGAACGGTTGGAACAATGTGCAACAAAACGTAAATACTTTGCCTTACGGCTGTGTTTCATAACGCAGGGCAAGGATAAGTACCTACCACAAGAGAAGAATAGATGTATGTCAACCTTATGGAGAATGACAGATTTCTTTTCTAACATACTTTTTTTTCAATGTAGGGCTTAAAACGTGAAGAGGGGCATTCATTGTCGTTTAATCAAGCTGACATTAAAAAAACTGATGAATTAATGCATGACTAAAAACAAAAACAACAACAACAACAACAACAACAACAACAACAAAAAAACCAAACAGAAACTAAGATGTGGGTAGGAGCCGGTTGGGACAAAAAATCTCACAAAGAAGTGACTCTGAAGAGACTCAAACTTTAGACCTCACGTCCACAATTGCGACACTAACCACCACGCCACCATAACTGGTCATGTGCTGTTACACCGGTACTTTATGTCCACGGTGCTGCATTAGATTTATTAGTTTTCTTTCCAGTTTGATCATCCCTTTCAAGCTATACGTTGTTACCGTGCTCCATGCATTGATCTTATTAGCCCTTTCGTTCGTAAACCGTATTCCCTAACATCCTTAGAGACTTCGATTTCTGAATGACAAGGCTCTCCGGACAATAATCTAGTTTCTTCAATCTTATAAACCCCAATAAGTAATTGTATTCAATACATTCGCTTGGCCATAAGTTGCCCTTTTGGCTTAAATCAAATTTACACCTGAGCCTGCTTTTGGAGGGATGACTACAGTAATTTCATTCCAAATCCTTTGAATAATTGCTCCGATTTAACCCCATTTGCCAAAGACAGGCCTGTGCCTTTTTCCACTGTCTTTTCTACACTCTTTTGTCTTCTCCTGCTCCACTTTATGTTGTTAGGAAGGATGAGTGTCTTCGTTTTCTTTTTCTTTTACTTCTTGTTCTACTTCTTCTTCCCCCCTCTTTATAATGTAAATGTTTTTAACGTTTTTTTCTTGTTCTGATTCATACCTTGTTCTTACTCCTTTGCCTCTTCTTGTTCTTGTCTCTTTTTGTCTTCATTTCCTGCTAATTCATTTACTTTCTTTTTTTTTTCTCAGTTAGTTAGACACATAAGTACATAGGTGTATAAAACAAAAGTCTATACACACACACACACACACACACACACACACACACACACACACACACATCTCTCTCTCTCTCTCTCTCTCCTCTCTCTCTCTCTCTCTCTCTCTCTATATATATATATATATATATATATATATATATATGTGTGTGTGTGTGTGTGTGTGTGTGTGTGTGTGTGTGTGTGTGTGTGTGTGTGTGTGTGGATGGGGAAATAGAAAGACAAACAGATAGACGAATATTTATACAATTACGTAGACATAGATAGATCGGTCGGTCGGTCAGTCAGTCGGTCGGTCGGTGAAAAGAGAGAGAGAGAGAGAGAGAGAGAGAGAGAGAGAGAGAGAGAGAGAGGAGAGAGAGAGAGAGAGAGAGAGAGCTTCTTTTGTACGGAGACCAGTAAATATTCAGAACTTCACAAGGTCCAACGTCCCCTCTACAATTCACCCACCATGACAATGATCATTACTTTGATACTGACCTCCTGTGATACAGCTATGTAGTAAGATGCAGAAAGGCATGTCTGTCGTCCTTTGTTCAAGATTCACGAAATGATGGCAACCATGCAAATCATCGGACTCAGTTGGGAAGACTGGGACTACATAGTCGAGTTTCATCCACTTAATGGATGCGTTTCTGAGAGTGTTGCTCAACTTTCTTGACCAACACTGCAGGTGCCTTATCTCTCGGGCCTGCTTGACGCCGGGATATATTATAAAAGGAAGCGTAGAGTACAGCCCTGTCATGTAGTCTCAGACCGAAATGGAAATCCGTAGCATCATCTTAATCATCCTCATTCTTATCGATCAGCATTTTAAAAAAAATGTCTCAAATTCTGTGGCCCTTCATGCCCTGCTCTCATTGTGACCTCAATTTCGATGTCCTCTCCACGCCTGTGGCCTTGGTTTGGTTCCGTCGGGGTCCCCGTTATCGGCGAGTCCATGGGGGCTGTCGCTGGACGGACGTGGTGGCGCCCTCTGGAGGGAGAGCTCACTCACGCCGGCTCCGCGACTAAGCAATTATTGTCGTCAGTAGGGGGTTTAGTAGGTGGTGTGTCCTGCGTATGTTAGATCAGAACAGGCGCCATTGAACACCACCGAAGTGACTCGGCGGCAGTGCAGTGTCTCCTCCGGTGGGTTGCCTCTTGACGACTTGACATTGACTGTTCACTGTGGATTGCCGGTGCCGGGGCTGCGTCGGGGCCGACCGGGCTGTGACTGTGGACGGGGTGTCGGAATGAGCGGCATGGGTGCACTGCCTCTGAGGTGGCGCAGAGGTTGGGACAGCAAAAAAAAATTTAAAAAA
>JADBJO010020039.1:0-2500 GCA_016801955.1 Conus betulinus | reverse complement strand
AGGATCGTCCCGAAATCGTGTCCGCTGGAAGAGTGTGGTTGCGGCCCTATGTTCCCCAGGGAACAAACTGATGTCAACTTTTATAACATATGTGTGTATTCAAACATTTATTAGTATTTTCAACTTTGAGGGTTTTTTGTATATATTCAATTACAGCTGCTTTAAAGCCAGAAAAAAGTGACAAAATTATTGTTTACGTCATACTTTTGTAACCATTGTTCATAAGAAATAAACTGGCCATGCCAAACAAAAAATTAGCATTGCAATATATGCCCTTGTTTATCCATGCTTTTCCCAAAACAGCCTTTTTCCCAACTTGTAATTCTGTTTGTGTAAAAGACTGGTTCTGCAAGGAGTTCATAAGAATTCTTACAGTTAACTTTGTAGGAAAATTGTTTGTACCACCATAAATACCTCTGCCCAAAACGCATTTGATTTACAGACGGAAGAAAGTATTGCCGGTCAATATTTCTCGATATCGCTTAAAAGTGGAAAGTTACGTTTTAATAGTTTTCCATTTGTAGTGTGTATTCTGAACTTTTTGCAGCCATGTCAATTTTAGTGAAGAAGCAAACGTTTTTTAATTTTGGTAACCCGAGACCACCGTTTTGGATACTTTTATGTGCAGTTTTTCTATTTGTTTTTTTCATTCCACACAAATTTGTAACAGTAACTTGTAGAGTCTGAAAAAAGTGTCAGGTGGGTTAGGTAGTAATATCCACAAATGGATGGGTTTTGATAAAATAAGCAACTTTAAAACGGCCACTCTGCCCAGAGGGAGTTAGTTGTCTTCTTACCCAAATCGTGAACAAATGTTTCACGTCTGCTAATTTTTCAGAATCATTAATATCTGAACAGTTTTGCAAATTGTTGGTGGACCAGATTCCACGAATTTTGAATTTTTGTGGGTTTTTCCCCATACCTAAATGGTCCATGTAACAAACAGCGGAAGTTTTACAGCTCCCCAACCAAACACCCCTAGTTTTCCCAGGATTGATATATAGTATAGTATACGACCCTATATTTCCAGTACGTTTATACATGTTTCAAATGATTTTTTTGTCACCTGCTTAAAGAAATTCCGTATCATCTGCGTAGTGGGAAAGCTTATGTTCGACTGTATCTATGACTATTTCACGTATGTTTACATTTTTCCGAAACAGTAATGCTAGAATTTCAACACAATATGAATAAGTATGACGATAGTGGGTAACCTTGTCTGCACCCGCGGTCTATCTCAAAACTAACTAGAAACTTGACCATTAACAAGGACACATGAGTTAATATTGAGTTGATGTGAGTTAATATTTTAATAGAAAGTTTCAACCCATTTGCAGAAGCCCTTTTGAAAGCCAAACGCTTTCAATACTTTAAACATAAAATCCCAGCTCACTGAATCGAATGCTTTCTCGAAGTCGATGTTTAATAAAAGCTCTGGTAAGTTGTGTTCTTCTAATAAAGCAATTGTGTCGTAAATGAGCCTAATGTTATCCCCTATGTATTTATTCTTAATAAAACCTGTTTGATCCTCATTGATGAGACCAGCTAACACATTTTAAAACGATCGGCTATACATGATGACCCTATTTTGTATACAACATTAACAACGAAATTGGTCTCCAGTTCTTCAGGAAGTGTCTTGCTTTATCTCCCTATGATATGCATGCGATTAGTCCCTGTCTCTGAACTCAAGACACACACCCCCCCCCCCCCCCCCCCCCCCCCCCTTTCGAAATCCGCCATTTTAAAGCTATGACAACAAAAAAACACCAATTCTGCTCCAAAAAAACTTTTAAAAGTCTGTTGTGAAACCATTAGTGCCAGGACTGTTGATATTTTTCATATTCTTTAATGCTATACATGCCTCTTCCAGTGTGATTTTGCCGTTTAATTTATTTGCTTCGTCACGGTCTAAATGTAGAATATTTTCAATGAGTTCATCAAAATCACAGTCGTCAACTCCTTATTTTTTGTACAGTGATTCACAAAAATCCGTGAACCTCGTGAAGAATCTCTGCTTGGTCATTTAGAATATTTCCATGTTTATCAATAATCTAGCCATGATCTACTTATAAAATGTCTTTTTTCTAGGTTGCAGAAATAGTTCGTCACTTTTCCCCCTTCAGCGCGCGCACTAGGGGGCAGTAAGTATGGGGCCCAGATAGCAACATGTGGATTGTGGGAAGGCGAAAGGGGAGCGTAGAGAACCCAGAAGGAAAAGGCGCGTGTTTGCTTATTTTTTTTTTTTTATGAACCATACATTTTTTTTCCATCTGATACATCCTGCCAATCAAGCGAAGCCACCAGTATATACAAAGACACACATTTTTCGTTCACGTGGCAAACACACATGTTATATACAACTGAATTCATGAAATTCATGCACGGCTATTACCAGATCCTGAAAAAATAATAGTAAGATGACGCTCAGATCCAATGTCATACACACTTATTCCAAGGCAATGTTTGTATTCATCTTCGGTCATGTATGTGCGTGTAT
>JADBJO010020038.1:20000-32091 GCA_016801955.1 Conus betulinus | reverse complement strand
TCTTGTGCACGTTTAGACAGATGTTGGGGGGTTATTGTTCAAAACCTGTACAGATGGACACCAGCAGTTGCATCCCACACAGTGAAGCAGAATCTATATGAGTTCTTATGCGGGCATTGGAGAATAACGCAATCGAGCGCAGTGAAAGGCAAATCGTTAATGACATCAACAACATCACACCTGGCCTATGTTGACATTGCCATCGTTAGTGACTTCATCGACATAATAAGCTGAATATAATAAGCTGAGATAATAAACTGAATGTTAAATCCCATGTTGATTATGTCCACAAAACATGTCAAACCACATTGTATTGTCTTCGTAAGCTGCGATCATTTCATGTGAATACTGACATTATTCGGACATTTCATTCACGCTTCTTGGAATCTGTTTTAATTATTGTTGGTGGGAGACAAAAAAAAGTCTGAGTGAGCTGTACAGGTGCCGTGTTGTTTGTAAATCGAAGAAGATTGCGTGTGACCAGACCCACCTTCTTGCAAATCAGTATGACCTTCTTCAGTCAGGACGAAGATATCGATCGGTGAAATGCAGAAGTGTCAGATTTAAACAAAGTTTTATTCCCCTGTCCATTGATTTTATGAACAGAGATGATGTTTAATTGCTTTTTTACTATGGATTATTGTTACATTTTGATTTATATAGATAGATATCATTAAATTCAGAGTGAGCATACTTTTGCAATTATATAACAAATAGTTGTGTTGTTCTAGTTTTAAATCTCATTTTAGAATTTATTGTCAAATGCGGTGTAAGAATATGATTTTATATAGTATTATTTTTATGTTATGCAGTCACCTTGAAATCCAAATTCTTTTTATATGAATGTATGTCATAAGTGACAAAATGGGTACTGTGACAAAATCATTATTCATGTGCTATGAATGTGTGTGACCACAAACTAATTTCTCGAATTGAGATAATAAAGTTGACTTGACTAGACATCACCTGGCCTATCTCACATTCCCATTGTTAATTACGTCATCGACATCACCTGGCCTATGTCACACTGCCATCGTTAATGACGTCATCAACATCACCTGGCCTATGTCACACTGCCATCGTTAATGACGTCATCAACATCACCTGGCCTATGTCACACTCCCTTCGTTAATGACGTCATCGACATCACCTGGCCTATGTCACACTCCTAGGCTCAATGCGCCTACGTTCATTGGTCATTCGGCGAAACGGTTGAAGTGTCCGACCCTCCCCACCCCACCCCCACCCCCTTCTCCTCCCCTCCACCTGTCCCTCACCCGTCCTGCCCGTCTCTCCTCCTACACCGGACAATGCCCTGTCCACTCTCCGTCCAGCCGGACCCAGGCATGGTATCCCATCAAAGGCGTGGTGCCCCATTAAGGGATGGTCAGTGCATTGTCCGTGACGGCCGGCCCTCCGGCATTCTCTGTCTGCCGACACATCCACAGTCCCGCCTGCATTGTGGCTGCACACCACCAAGTAATGCGCCGAGGCCGTACTTAAAAAAGTCGAGTATTTATAGACTGGTGCTATCAGAGCTTTGAGAATTTTCATTGTTTCTGAAAGATGATTCTCCTCGTTTTCTTTCCTGCGACCATCAAGGGATAAGCCAGATAGTTCCAGGCAGACAAATTAAAATCAAAGGAATGGGACTGTTCGGAAGCTTCCAGCTGGAACAGATAGAGTCAGCGGTGAGTGCAAAGGCAGGAAATGTGACGTCAGCGCTGAGTGCAAAGGCAGGAAATGTGACGTCACCTAAGAGGAAGACGCCAAGTGTTTGAAGATTGTGATTTCATCGGTGGAAATCCCCCAAAGTGAGGGAAATAATTAGTGGGAAGTTGTTCTGATCAAATATGAGTTTGACATGAAATGCTGGCTCAAGATTATGGTAGGCCTCAAAACGTTTACATGGATTAGACAGGGTTTGAGTGCAAATCCTCGTTGTGGGCGTGTGGCCTGTACATGAAGTTTGACATTCTTAGAATTTCAGTGAAAAACAGCAATAGGCGCTCCGTGTCATCAGCTTTGAATAGACACCCCCAAACAACGAGGCGAAATGGAGTGATGAGACCTTGTTGGGGTGTTTCTGTCACTCTGGTGCTCTGTTTCCCTTTTCATTATTACTCTTATTTACCTACTCTTCTTTTTAGTCATGTTTTGTCTTATTCAAAATGATATGTGATTCTTTCTTGGTTTTTCTGTTGTTTTTTTTTTCTTCTTTTTTGTACAGATAGTTTGGCATTTTAGGAGCTAACATTTATCCGGCATATACAAGAAACACAGTCAGTCCATGTAATATGGAGAGAGGTGAGTGCATGTGTGTGTGTGTGTGTGTGTGTTCCCTCTTCCCCATCATTTCTTGTTCCCTATTCCTCCACCTCCCCCGAGCACATACACACACACGCGCGCGCGCGCGTGCACACACACACACACACACACACACACACACACACACACACACACACACAGTGTTCTCTCCTGACGACCACTCCCTCTCCCCCCCCCCCCCCCCCACCCACACACAGAGTGTTCTCTCCTGACGACCACTCCCTCCCCCCCCCCCCCCCCCCCCAACACACATACTTCTCTTCTTCCCCTCTCACTTTCTTGAAGAACTGTAATATCTTGTGGACTGTTTAGCAGTCCAGCAGAGGTGAGTGGTAGAAACAACAGCAAGCTGTGGGGACAGGGTGGAATGGTGTGGGTTGTGTGGGTGACAGAGAGATGGTGAGTTCTGTTTAATATGTTGCTCTATACATGGTTTCACAATAACGTGAATGTCCCTTAAACTGCCAGTTTATGTACGATTTTCTGCAGTGTGAATGATCATGGATTTTACAACTGTGGCGTAGGGCCTGTCTGAGATGATCTTGGATTATACAGTGTTTTAGTTATAGGGATCATGGATTATACAGTGTTTTAGTTATAGGGATCATGGATTATACAGTGCTTTAGTTATAGGGATCATGGATTATGCAGTGTTTTAGTTACAGGGATCATGGAATATACAGTGTTAATGATATGGATCATGGATTATACAGTGTTTTAGTTATATGGATCATGGATTATACAGTGTTTAATGATATGGATCATGGAATATACAGTGTTTTAGTTATATGGATCATGAATTATACAGTGTTTTTAGTTATAAGGATCATGGATGATACAGTGTTGTAGTGCCCAACCCTAACTGTGACGTGTGGCCTGTCCGTGCCATCAGTGGGCATCAAGACAGTGAACGGGAGAGGAAGGGCGGGGGGGGGGGGGGAGGGAGGGGTGCGTGGATGGAGGGCAGGGAAATGGGTAGAGCATTTCTTTGTGTGCTCCTACTCTTCCTCAGTTCATTCCAGTGTGTCGCCAGTCGCTCGATTCATTTTGTACAGTCCATTCTCATTCTTTGCCTCAGGCCAGGTATACCCACACACCTGCCTCCCCCCCCCCCCCCCCCCCCCCCCCCCTTCATGCCTCTACTTCCTAACCTTCACAAATATGGTTTCCCATCTACTGAATCTGTCGTCATTATCTCATCATCACGATCACTGATGACAAAGATAGGACAAATCTTCCTCTACTAAATCTGTCGTCATTATCTCATCATCACGATCTTTGACGACAAACATAGGACAAATCTTCATCTACTGAATCTGTCGTCATTATCTCATCATCACGATCACTGACGACAAAGATAGGACAAATCTTCATCTACTGAATCTGTCGTCATTATCTCATCACCACGATCACTGACGACAAAGATAGGACAAATCTTCATCTACTGAATCTGTCGTCATTATCTCATCACCACGATCACTGACGACAATGATAGGACAAATCTTCTTTATGTGAACCCTCCCAACCCCTTATGCCCTCTCCCCCGTCTCTTCCCCATAGCATACCGTCATACAGTAATCACACCCCATAGCATGACGTCATACAGTGATCATACCCCATAGCATGCCGTCATACAAGGATCATACCCCATAGCATGACGTCATACAGTAATCACACACTCATAGCATGACGTCATACAGTAATCATATCCCATAGCATGCCGTCATACAGTAATCACACCCCATAGCATGACGTCAGACAGTGATCCTACCCCATAGCATGACGTCAGACAGTGATCATACCCCATAGCATGACGTCATACCGTAATCATACCCCATAGCATGACGTCAGACAGTGATCATACCCCCATAGCATGCCGTCATACAGTGATCATACCCCATAGCATGACGTCATACAGTAATCATACCCCAGCATAGTGCCGTCATACAGTAATCACACCCCATAGCATGACGTCATACAGTAATCACACCCCATAGCATGACGTCATACAGTGATCATACCCCATAGCATGCCGTCATACAGTAATCACACCCCATAGCATGACGTCATACAGTGATCATACCCCATAGCATGCCGTCATACAGTAATCACACCCCATAGCATGACGTCATACAGTGATCAAACCCCATAGCATGCCGTCATACAGTAATCACACCCCATAGCATGACGTCATACAGTAATCACACCCCATAGCATGACGTCAGACAGTGATCATACCCCATAGCATGCCGTCATACAGTAATCACACCCCCATAGCATGACGTCATACAGTAATCACACCCCATAGCATGACGTCAGACAGTGATCATACCCCATAGCATGACGTCAGACAGTGATCATACCCCATAGCATGACGTCAGAGAGTGATCATACCCCCATAGCATGACGTCATACAGTGATCATACCCCATAGCATGACGTCAGACAGTGATCCTACCCCATAGCATGACGTCAGACAGTGATCATACCCCATAGCATGCCGTCATACAGTAATCATACCCCCATAGCATGCCGTCATATAGTGATTCTACCCCATAGCATGACGTCAGACAGTGATCATACCCCATAGCATGCCGTCATACACTAATCACACCCCATAGCATGCCGTCATACAGTAATCATACCACATAGCATAACGTCAAACAGTTATCGTATCACTTAGCATGACGTCATACAGTAATCAGTGTCTGCAGTCTGCTGTCTCATTTCTGATTTCTTGTCGTTTAGTGTCTAATGTCTCTGATCGGGTATCTAATACTTCATGTCTGCTGTCTGACTTCCACTATCTAATGTGTCGTTCTGCTGTCTGACTTCCACTATCTAATGTGTCATTCTGCTGTCTGACTTCCACTATCTAATGTGTCGTTCTGCTGTCTGACTTCCACTATCTAATGTGTCATTCTACTCTCTGACTTCCACTATCTAATGTGTCATTCTGCTATCTGGCTTCCACTATCTAATGTGTCATTCTGCTGTCTGACTTCCACTATCTAATGTGTCGTTCTGCTGTCTGACTTCCACTATCTAATGTGTCATTCTGCTGTCTGACTTCCACTATCTAATGTGTCGTTCTGCTGTCTGACTTCCACTATCTAATGTGTCATTCTACTCTCTGACTTCCACAATCTCATGTGTCATTCTGCTGTCTGGCTTCCACTATCTAATGTGTCATTCTGCTGTCTGACTTCCACTATCTAATGTGTCGTTCTGCTGTCTGACTTCCACTATCTAATGTGTCATTCTGCTGACTGACTTCCACTATCTAATGTGTCATTCTGCTGTCTGGCTTCCACTATCTAATGTGTCGTTCTGCTGTCTGACTTCCACAATCTAATGTGTCGTTCTGCTGTCTGACTTCCACTATCTAATGTGTCTTTCTGCTGTCTGCTGTCTGAATTCCACTATCTAATGTGTCGTTCTGCTGTCTGCCTTCCACTATCTATTGTGTCATTCTGCTGTCTGCTGTCTGACTTCCACTATCTATTGTGTCATTCTGCTGTCTGCTGTCTGACTTCTACTATCTAAAGTGTCATTCTGCTGTCTGCTGTCTGATATTTGATCTCTTATTCTGATGTCTGGTATCTACAATCTGATATCTAATGTCTGATACCTAATGTCTTATAATTGATGTCTGGTATCTATTGTCTGATATGTAATGTCTGATATCTAATATCTGATATGTAATGTATGATATCTAATGTATGATACTTAATGTCTGATATCTAATGTCTGATATCTAATGCCCTTTTATTTGATGTCTGTATCTATTGTCTGATGTCTGTCTGACATCTGAAGTCTGATATCTGCCCTTCTGAAAGTAGAAGGACATCTGGGAGTGTTGAGCTGGATGTGGTCCGGCCCCCGTACAGTGTCAGGAGTTCAGGGCTGATGTCTGAGGGGTTTCTCTCTGAAGACCTTCTGCTGTCAAGCTCTCCCTACAGTTTCTTCCTGCTGATGTGTGGGTTTCTTCCTGCTGATGTGTGGTATATCTGATATCTGATGTCTGAGGTCAGGGTAAAACATCCGATACCTGGTGTACACGAGCTGATGTCTAATATTTGGTCTTTGGTGTAAAACATCCCATACCTGGTGTATACGAGCTGATGTCTAATATCTGGTCTTTGGTGTGAAACATCTAATGCCTGGTGTATACGAGCCGATGTCTTGAAAGTGATGTCAACTGCCCGTTGTCTTTTGAGGACACAAACGGAAGTAAAGTATTTCATTGTTTGTCTGTACTTTTTTTTTTTTTTTTTTTTGCTTTCGGTGAAAAGGGGCGTTTTTATGTGTCATTATATAGCGACGTGGACTCTGACAGCTGAACTTGAGAGAAGGATTCAGACATTAGAGATGAGATGCTTCCGCAAGATACTTGGTCTATATACAAATACCACGTTACCAACTTGGAGGTCCAGACCAGAGTAAGGCAAGCCACTGGACCATACCAAGACCTGTTGTCCACAGTGAAAAGAAAGAAAATGAGATGGTATGGTCATGTATCAAGATCAGCAGGACTTGCCCAAACCATTCTACAATGAACAGTGCGAGGAGACAGACGGAGAGGAAGACAGAGAAAGAGACGGGAGGACAGAGGAAGACAGAGAAAGAGATGAGGGGAGGACAACATCAGTGCATGGACTGGCCTCACACTCAGCAACTGCCTGAGAGCGTCTGAGAAGCGGGAGCAGTGGAGGACGGTGGTTGCGAAGTCTTCTGTGGCGCCCCAACGGTCTTCAAGACTCCGGGAAAGGTGATAGGTGATTATATATAGACATGAGATAGTAAAAACGCTAAAAATAAGAGATTATTATGGTAACACATCTGCGTCAACGAGAAAAAAAAAACTGTGAAAAAAGTATGTTGTGTTCTAGGATTCCAGATCAGTCGATGAGTTGAATGCCATATGTCAGCATGGATAGCAGAGGCATGGAGGGTTTGTGGACTGCCGACATCAGCACACTGACATGTAGGGTTTGTGGACTGCCGACATCAGCACACTGACATGGAGGGTTTGTGGACTGCCGACATCAGCACACTGACATGTAGGGTTTGTGGACTGCCGACATCAGCACACTGACATGTAGGGTTTGTGGACTGCCGACATCAGCACACTGACATGTAGGGTTTGTGGACTGCCGACATCAGCACACTGACATGTAGGGTTTGTGGACTGCCGACATCACCACACTGACATGTAGGGTTTGTGGACTGCCGACATCACCACACTGACATGGCCTGAGGGGCTGGAAGTGGGCAGTCGGGCAGACGACAGAGAAGTGGAGGAAGAGGACGGGACAGAGGGGAAAGGGGGGGGGGGGGGGGGGGTTGTTCCTGTGCGACAGTGCATGTAGATCAGACACCATCCTGATGCTGTCTCAGTTTCCATGGGCAAGTCGTGTAGGCATGCCAGACAGACCACCAGTTACCCAAGAGACTCTTCTGTGGTGAGCTGTAACAACGAAAGCGTTGCCATGGAGGTCAGAAGAAACACTTCAAAGACACTCAAAAACATCCATAAAAGCAAAATCAGAAAGAGAATTTATTATTTGTTTTCACTTATTTCTTTATTATTATTTTTATTTTTTTATTTATTTATCATCATCATCATCATCATCATTTTTTTTACTATATATATATATATATATATATATATATATAATGCCCCCTCCCCCCCCCCCCACCCCCCCCCCCCCCCCCCCCCCCCCCCCCCGTCCCCCTCACTATTTCCTCTCGCATGATCCCCTTCTGGGTAGCCTCGTTTCCGTCCGGAGGCCATTTTGATCGTGAGGAGAGCAAAAGATAAGTGGTTTCTCGTTCTTTCGTTTCACTGTCCTAAATGTTATTTGCTTTCACCTGAAGAAGAGCCAAGAGGTCGAAATGCATTGTGTCTTGTCCTGTACTCTTGTTTGTCTGTGTCCTCGGCGATAACGAACCCCATTTCTTTCAAAATTTTAGTTCATTTTCCGCCCTCAGTCACTCTGTTTTGAAATTTATGCATGAAAACATTTAACATCAACCCTGACACATGGAAACAAACTGCTATGGATCGAGCTAGATGGCGCCACTCTATCCACAAAGGTGCCAATTCAAATGAAGAAAGGAGGACAGCTGCAGCGCAACAAAAGAGACAGGCAAGGAAAGCCCGCGCCAGCAATCAAGAGCAGGTCTCCCACATTGCCTCTCCAAGCTGTCACCGCACATTTTGTGCACACGTCGGCTTGATCAGCCACCTGCGTATTAACAGATCATCTCACACACACATACACCCCTCTCACCCCCAAGATGACTGAAGTGGTTCACGTCGACTCGACGGACGAACCTCACATCAGAACGAAACAAAACATAAAAGCAGCTGCTTGAAACTCAGGCACCAAAGGCGTAGATAGGGCGTAGATAGGGCGGATGTGTTTGAGGGTGGATTATATGATGGATGGTCCACCAGCAGTGTACACAGCGTGTGGGGCGTTGTCTGTTCCTAGAGACTGGGCCCCAAGTGTGATGGATGGGGAGGGGAGAACCTGTGACAACAAGATGACAGGGGGGATCACTGCAGCCAGCACACTGACACACAACACGACACGCAGGGACAGACACAGACATGTTGCACGTGTGGTGGAAAGGGGAGGGGTGGGGCTGGACAACACACTTGGCCTGTGGCCTAATGGAATAAAATGACTCCCCTGTCATGTTCCTACCCGGGAGGCATTTAACATAAACGTTTGTTTTAACCCCTGCAATCTTTCCATCAAAGAATTATGGGATGGTGTGCACCCCCCTCCCTTGCCCTGTTCCTCTGCATCCCCCATCCCACCCCCTCATCCTCACTCCTTCTTCGCTATCTTATCTCTGTCCTTTGTTTTATTTCTTTTTTTTTTTCATTGTTTCTTTCTTCGAAAAACAGATGAGAAAAAACATGGCAGGGACCAAAACTCCCCTTCCCTGCTTACCTCTATGACAAAGCCTGTACTCCATCCCTCTTCTTCTCTGAAGACCTTCTGCTGTCGAGCTGCGCTAGAGTTTCTTCTTCTTCCAGCTCTTTGTGCCATCTGTGTTTATTAACAGGAACACGGCGAGCTCAACTACAAAAGACGAAAACAGATGACAGCCACAACTGGGTCTGCACAGTCAAACGGCAGCACATGAAACAAACGGCTCTTTGTCCCGGATCTCCGATGACACTGGTTCCAGACATCAGTCTTCTGCTGCTGACGTTTGCAGTGCTGGTGGTGGCACATGTAGAACCAGTATTACAGTATGTGGCAGACGGTAAGAGTGGCAGCAGCAGCAGTGTTAGCAGCACTGGCAGTGGCATCAGTTGTTATGCCTCAAGGCAGCCATAAACCCAGCGAGTGATGGGAACAAAGAGAGTGCAGTCTTCAGCGTGTTGTTTTGCCATGTTCCTTTGCTGTCTGTGTATACAGTCTGCCATGTTCCTTTGCTGTCTGTGTATACAGTCTGCCATGTTCCTTTGCTGTCTGTGTATACAGTCTGCCATGTTCCTTTGCTGTCTGTGTATACAGTCTGCCATGTTCCTTTGCTGTCTGTGTATACAATCTACCATGTTTCTTTGCTGGGTGTATACAGTCTGCCATGTGTCTCTGCTGGTTGGGTATATACAGTCTGCCATGTTTCTTTGCTGACTGTGTATACAGTGTGCCATGTTTCTTTGCTGACTGTGTATACAGTGTGCCATGTTTCTTTGCTGACTGTGTATACAGTCTGCCATGTTTCTTTGCTGACTGTGTATACAGTCTGCCATGTTTCTTTGCTGACTGTGTATACAGTGTGCCATGTTTCTTGCTGGCTGGGTGTATACAGTCTGCCATGTTTCTTTGCTGACTGTGTATACAGTGTGCCATGTTTCTTTGTTGGGTGTATACAGTCTGCCATGTTTCTTTTTTGTTGGGTGTATACAGTGTGCCATGTTTCTTGCTGGCTGGGTGTATACAGTCTGCCATGTTTCTTTGTTGGGTGTATACAGTGTGCCATGTTTTCTTTGCTGGTTGGGTGTATACAGTCTGCCATGTTTCTTTGCTGGGTGGGTGTATACAGTCTGCCATGTTTCTTTGTTGGGTGTATACAGTGTGCCATGTTTCTTTGCTGGCTGGGTGTATACAGTCTGCCATGTTTCTTTGTTGGGTGTATACAGTGTGCCATGTTTCTTTGCTGGTTGGGTGTATACAGTCTGCCATGTTTCTTTGCTGGTTGGGTGTATACAGTCTGCCGTGTTTCTTTGCTGGGTGTATACAGTGTGCCATGTTTCTTTGCTGGGTGTATACAGTGTGCCATGTTTCTTTGCTGGCAGTGTATACAGTCTGCCATATTTCTTTGCTGGGTGTATCCAGTGTGCCATGTTTCTTTGCTGGCAGGATGTATACAGTCTGCCATGTTTCTTTGTTGGGTGTATACAGTGTGCCCATGTTTCTTTGCTGGTTGGGTGTATACAGTCTGCCATGTTTCTTTGTTGGGTGTATACAGTCTGCCATGTTTCTTTGTGTTGGGTGTATACAGTGTGCCATGTTTCTTTGCTGGTTGGGTGTATACAGTCTGCCATGTTTCTTTGTTGGGTGTATACAGTCTGCCATGTTTCTTTGTTGGGTGTATACAGTCTGCCTTGTTTGTTTGCTGGTTGGGTGTATGCAGTCTGCCTTGTTTGTTTGCTGGTTGGGTGTATACAGTCTGCCATGTTTCTTTGCTGGCAGGGTGTATACAGTCTGCCATGTTTCTTTGCTGCTGTGTGTATACAGTCTGCCATGTTTCTTTGCTGGTTGGGTGTATACAGTCTGCCATGTTTCTTTGCTGGTTGGGTGTATACAGTCTGCCATGTTTTCTTTGCTGGTTGGGTGTATGCAGTCTGCCTTGTTTCTTTGCTGTGTGTATACAGTCTTTTGCAGGCTGAGTGTATGCAATCTGCTGAGCACGGATTGGTCTTGGTGTTTAAGTCGTCTGTGTGGTGCTATGGACTGACCATGCACTGTACACATGTGCAGATGCCCGCACAGCAACACAAGCCCACAAATCACACACACACACACACACACACACACACACACACACACACACACACACACACACGCACATGCACTTCTGCACACGCACACACACGCACGCACACACACACACACACACACACACACACACACACACACACACACACACACACACACACACACACACACACACACACGGGCCCGTGCCCACACACCCACACACACAGATGTACACTCACACACCACACACACATACAATAATGCCAATGTTAGGTAGGTTACTCAAGGTCTGACCAGTGCGTTGGGCTAGGTCAGACATCTGCTAAGTCGTAGCCACGAGACCCCTTTCTTACAATCTCTCATCTTCGTCATTAATAATCAATCCATCGGCTTTAAATCATGCGCAATGTGGTCTTCAAACTTAGCGGATGTGTGGTGAAGCCGACATGGACTAGAGCGAATTGTGACACTCCTCTTAGACGAAACTGAAACTGTATTGAATCAGACTAGCTTTATAGTATAGTTTGTGGGCTCGCTTGTGTTTAGCCTGGAGTTCTGCAAAAGGACACGAAATACAACAAAAAAGGGTTTGGAAATGGTTATGGGGGGGCAGGGAGGCTGTTGGGGTGGGGGTTGGGGGTGGGGAGGTTTGGGGGGGGGGGGAGACAATGTTAAAGATAAGAAAGTTGAAGAGGCTGTAATGTTGCTTGCATTTGTTTAGTCAGAACATGTTTTGACCTACTGACCTGACCT
>JADBJO010020038.1:0-17500 GCA_016801955.1 Conus betulinus | reverse complement strand
AGCGAAAAAATCCTTAAAAAAAAAAAATTCTGTGCGACTCTTCACTGCATGTTACCTTTGAGAATGGGTTTGGGCAGTCTTGGCTTGGAGTGGTGTCCCTTTGCTCTGAGGCTATGTGTCACGGACTGCTGAGCTGTGAGTGCTGTCCCTTTGCTCTGAGGCTATGTGTCACGGACTGCTTGGCTATGAGTGCTGTCCCTTTGCTCTGAGGCTATGGGTCACGGACTGCTTGGCTATGAGTGCTGT
Source organism: Conus betulinus (assembly GCA_016801955.1). Classification (NCBI taxonomy): domain Eukaryota; kingdom Metazoa; phylum Mollusca; class Gastropoda; order Neogastropoda; family Conidae; genus Conus; species Conus betulinus. Next base: position 17,254 of record JADBJO010020038.1, on the reverse strand, counting down.
CCCTTTGCTTTGAGGCTATATGTCACGGACTGCTAGGGTATGAGTGCTGTCCCTTTGCTCTGAGGCTTTATGTCACGGACTACTTGGCTATGAGTGCTGTCCCTTTGCTTTGAGGCTATATGTCACGGACTGCTTGGCTATGAGCGCTGTCTCTTTGCTCTGAGGCTATGTCATGGACTGTTTGACAATGAGCGCTGTCTCTTTGCTCTGAGGCTATGTCATGGACTGTTTGACAATGAGTGCTGTCCCTTTGCTCCAGGTTCCGAGGGGCACTTTTGTTGCCCAATGCGCATAGAAAAGGCAACAGGCATTAAAAGCAATGAGGTAAGAGTCCATTCTTTGAAAAAAAAAATCCATTTCAATAGATAGCACGCGATTTTCACTCTCTTCGTTTCACAGCAACATACGACAGGAATGAAGAGAAACTGCCTTTGACCCGCGCCCTCCATTTCTTACATTGTCGTTTTTGCATCCCGCCCTCCTTGTGTAAACACTTTCCAAAACGCGTGCATAAAAACACTGCATCCTGTAATCCTTATCTAAACACTTTCCAAAACGCGTGCATAAAAAACATTGCATCCTGCAATCCTTATCCAAACACTTTCCAAAACACGTGCATAAAAAAACACATTGCAACCGATCTTCCTTATCTAAACATTTCCAAAACACGTACATTGAAAAACACATTGCAACCCACCCTTCTTATGCAACCTTCCCTCTCTGTGTCTCTCCGCATCTGTCTGTCTGTCTGTCTCTCTCTCTCTGTCTTTATGTGTGTCTGTGTATGTCTGTCTGTCTGTCTGTCTGTATCTCTCTGTCTCTCTCTCTGTCTATTTGTCTATCTGTCTGTCTGTCTGTCTGTCTGTCTGTCTGTCTGCCTCTGCCTCTCTCTGTGTGTCTCTTTTTCTCTGTCTCTTTCTGTCTGTTTCTCTCTCTCTCTCTCTCGCTCTCTCTCTCTCTGTCTCTGTCTCACAGTCTCTCTCTCTCTCTCTCTCTCTCTCTCTCTCTCTCTGAGCCTGTCTCTCTCTCTCTCTCGCTCTTCTCTCTCTCTCTCTCTCTCTCTCTCTCTCTCTCTCTCTCTCTCTCTGTGCCTCTCTCTCCTTCTCTCTCTATCTCTGCTCTCTCTGTCTCTCTCTCTGTCTCTCTCTGTCTCTCTCTCTCTCTCTGTGTCTGTCTGTCTGTCTGTCTCTGTCTGTCTCTCTCTCTCTCTCTCTCTCTCTCTCTCTCTCTCTCTCTCTCTCTCTCTCTCATATCCACTTGCACTACAGCCCTCAGTCAGATCAAGGTGCATCACCCCCAGAGACCAAAGAGGTAAACGCGATAGGTTATTGGCTCTGACAGGTGGAACAGACCATCCTCTCGCTCCTCCCAGACACAGCCCCCCTCTCTCCCACACCTGTCAGCCAGGCTGTCTGTGACTATTTTGTCTTGGCTCTCTTCTCTTTATCACACACCGGGGCTGCCAAAATGCGCTTTGTCTGCTTCTCTGGTCTCTAGCCTGTCAGCTGCTCCTCTTGTCGGCCTGAGAACTACAGGTGCCCTTGCACAGAACTACAGGTGCCCTTGCACAGAATAACAGGTGCCCTTGCACAGAATAACAGGTGCCCTTGCACAGAATAACTGGTGCCCTTACACAGAACTACAGGTGCCCTTGCACAGAATAACAGGTGCCCTTGCACAGAACAACAGGTGCCCTTGCACAGGATAACAGGTGCCCTTGCACAGAACAACAGGTGCCCTTGCACAGAACTACAAGTACCAGAACAACAGGTACGTCTCACAGAACAAGAATTACGTAGCAAAATTAAATGACGTCAAAATAGGCTTGATGACAAGTTTTTTTTTTATGACATCTGAGGGAGGAACTACTAAGGGCAGATGGAGTTTTGTCAGTTGACAACCAGAATAAAGTGGATGAAATCTTAGTCTTTCAAGAGAAAAAGAATATGTTTTTATATGATAACTGAACTTGTGTTTACTAGTTTGGGTCCAGCCGTGTTGTGACAAGCTGTGTCATCTTTTTGAATCATTACTTTATCGGGCTGTGTTGAGTGGTGAAATTTGACGACGAGCTGAAGGAGCTGTGCTGGACTGGACAGTGCCTGCTACTGCGCTGTGAACTGAATTCAAAATGTCAGAAGATCATACACTCCAGGGGAGGAGTTCATGTGACTGCCAAATGTATTAATATTTTTGTGTGTGTGTGGTTTGGTACGGATTGAGACTGACTTGGAGAGTTTCAACTTCAGGAGACATTCAAATGCCTTGGTTCTTTTCCTGCCAGGTCCAGTAAGTTGACCAGTGGATCTCTTCTGTAGATCTATCTGTGTTGACTTGCAGTTGAACAGTAGTCTGATATCCAACACGGAAAGGATTCATCAGGCATGGGCAGTTTGGGACGATTTGATATCAGGAGATTGTTAAGTCTGTGATGATAGACTAGATGCATTTACATCTCACCACTATCTCCAATTGTAATGAAAGCCATTGAACTGTGACTACAGGTGAAGTTGTTGTTTGCTAGGAAGGATGAATGTGATGTGATGTTGTTTGAAAATTAGAAAATTGTGGTGGTTAATTGGGTCTTTTGAGAATTAATTTCTGGGAGTCAGATAGCGTACTCCACAGAACAACAGTGGCATGTGATGGGAACAGATGAAGTATAGACCAGAAAGAGTTAAGGTGAAAGGAAAGATAAAAGGTTAATGGGGGTAAACGCAGAATTACGTAGCAAAATTAAATGACGTCAAAATAGGCTTGATGACAAGTTTTTTATGACATCTGGGGAGGAAATACGAGGCAGATGGAGTTTTGTCAGTTGACAACCAGAATAAAGTGGATGAAATCTTAGTCTTTCAAGATAAAAAGAATATGTTTTTATATGATAACTGAACTTGTATTTACTAGTCTGGGTCCAGCCGTGTTGTGACAAGCTGTGTCTTCTTTTTGAATCATTACTTTATCGGGCCGTGTTGAGTGGTGAAATTTGACGACGAGCTGAAGGAGCTGTGCTGGACTGGACAGTGTCTGCTACTGCGCTGTGAACTGAATTCAAAATGTCAGAAGATCATACACTCCAGGGGAGGAGTTCATGTGACTGCCAAATGTATTAATATTTTTGTGTGTGGTTTGGTACGGACTGAGACTGACTTGGAGAGTTTCAACTTCAGGAGACATTCAAATGCCTTGGTTCTTTTCCTGCCAGGTCCAGTAAGTTGACCAGTGGATCTTTTCTGTAGATCTATCTGTGTTGACTTGCAGTTGAACAGTAGTCTGATATCCAACACGGAAAGGATTCATCAGGCATGGGCAGTTTGGGACGACTTGATATCAGGAGATTGTTAAGTCTGTGATGATAGACTAGATGCATTTACATCTCACCAATATCTCCAACTGTAATGAAAGCCATTGAACTGTGACTACGGTGACGTTGTTGTTTGCTAGGAAGGATGAATGTGATGTGATGTTGTTTGAAAATTAGAAAATTGTGGTGGTTAATTGGGTCTTTTGAGAATTAATTTCTGGGAGTCAGATAGCGTAATGCGAGCCGTGTTAGTTAATGTTGCGGGCTCCTTGATTGAAAAGTAAAATTGTGGGAGTGAATGTTAGTGGTATAAACGGTGTGTGAATTGGGATACCGCAACATTACAAACAGGTACCCCTCCACAGAACGACAGTGCCAGAACAACAGGTACCTCTCCACAGAACAACAGGTACCTCTCTACAGAACAACGGGTGCCTCTCCACAGAACAACAGGTATCTCTCCACAGAACAACAGGTGCCTCTCCACAGAACAACAGGTATTTCTCTCCACAGTACAAGTACCCCTTCACAGACCAACAGGCACCCCTCCACAGAGAACAGGTACCCCTCCTCCACAGGTACCAGGTACCCCTCCACAGAATAACACGCCCCCCTCCACAGAATAACAGGTACCCCTCCACAGAATAACAGGTACCCCTCCACAGAATAACAGGTACCCCTCCACAGAATAACAGGAATCAGAACAACAGGTACCAGAACAACAGGTATCCCTCCGCTTAAGAACAGATTCCCCTCCACAGAACAAACAGGTACCCCTCCACAGAACAACAGGTACCCCTCCACAGAACAACAGGTACCCCTCCACAGAACAACAGAACAACAGGTACCCCTCCACAGAACAACAGGTGCCCCTCCACAGAACAACAGGTACCCCTCCACAGAACAACAGGTGCCCCTCCACAGAACAACAGGTACAACTCCACAGAACAACAGGTACCCCTCCACAGAACAACAGGTACCCCTCCACAGAACAAACAGGTACCCCTCCACAGAACAACAGGTGCCCCTTATCACGTGTGGGAGACTTGGGCAGCCTGCGGTACTGTCATTCTGACAGTAACAGGGCGTGAGGAGAGACAGGGCAGATACTGCATTGCCGGGACACAGGACTGAGAGGAGAGGGTGGTGGTGGTGAGGAGGGGTGTGTGTGTGAAGGGTGAGGGGGCGGGCCGGAGTTGTTCCAGCCATACAAGACTGCATGAAGGAAGCCAGTCACTATCTGTGTTTCAAACAGGTGTCAGTGTGGGCCATTCGCTCCATGTCCGTTACATTTCTACGACGAAACTATTCTCTCTCTCTCTCTCTCTCTCTCTCTCTCTCTCTCTCTCTCTCTCTCTCTCTCTCTCTCTCTCTCTCTCTTCTCTCTCTTGTTTGTTTTTGTTTACCTAAATCTATTTCTCATAATCCCTCAGTCCCGCAGCGTTCATATATTTTCAGAAGTCTTCATCAAAAAGACACATCTCCATCTTTCGACACTCACTAACTGCGCAGTATCAGTCACAAGGAGAAAGAGAGATCTGGAGGACAATGGATGAGGGGGAAGGGAAAGGAGGGATGGGGTGAAGGGCAAGGAGAGAGAGAGAAAAAGAAAAGCTTGGGAACGTCTGGGAAGAAACGTGGAAAAGCAGTAACAACCCAAAATCACTCCTGAATACTTCGTTTTCATTTGCTTGTCGTTGATGTCATTCCAGTGTTTGTATTGGAATTGAGCTGCAGGCTAAGGCGCCTTACATGGATGGCACTGCCGATCAGTGTAGTGACGTTCCATAAATGCATTGAGGCCCCAAAGAATATAGAAGAGCCCTATGCAATCTGTGTGCGTGCCAGAAATAAACTCCTAATGCCGAAATTCTCTCGCCAGACGAGCACACACGCAAATAAGGAAAACTGTTCTGGCTTTTCTAAGGGGAAGAAATCACTGCATGTGTTTTCAGGTTCTTCCTTGCACTGGAAGGGGGAACAGAGGGCCTTTCCTGTGGGAAAGAAATCACTGTATGTGTTCAGATTCTTCCATGGTTTCCCTAACTCTCCCTCGGGACAGCAATCATAATCAGCTGACCGTGGTTTGGGGGGATACTCTATACAGCAGTCATAATCAGCTGAACTTGGTTGGGGGGGGGGGGGGGGGGGGGGGAGGATCCTCTTACAGCAGTCATAATCAACTGAACTTGGTTTTCCCTAGCTCTTCCTCTGGATAGCAGTTCTAATCAGCTGAACGTGGTTTGGGGGAATCCTCTGAAATCCTAGAGCGGAATTGTTCCTGAGACAACTCTGTGCACAACTGGCTGACGTCCAGCTTCCAGCTGATCAAACTGAATTCACCATACACCTCACATACTCACTGTAATCGTGTACCATCGTGTACCGGTGGAAATAGAGGACACGTATAAACATCGCATGCATCCTATGTGAGAAACTGGAGGAATAAATGAGATAAATGAAAATGAGTGACTGATGTCTGAAAGGTACGGGAAACGACTGAATGAGCGCCAGTAGGCTGCTCTTCGCCGGCTCTACCTGGGTAGGCAGCCCGTTGAGTGAGTGAGATAGTGTGTTTATTGTAAAGCGCTTAGAGCTTGGTCTGTGACCGAGGATAGGCGCTATGTAAATACCCAATATTATATAATAATAATAATACGATAATAACAATAAAAAATAATAATAATACACCTCAGGAAAACAGACAGTGTAGCTCCCAGCTGATCAACTGAATTCTCCATACACCTCAGCAAAGCAGAGAGTCTCACGCTCCAAGGTTAAACGTCAGAAGAATAAAGTTTTTGCCAATTGTTTCAATGGCAAGACGTCCCTATTTTTCACACCACAAAATTCGACAAGTGGTTTGTTCCTGATTCCTGATGTCACACACGCCCTGAGAGGGTACAACTAAAAGTAGAGACTGAACAAAACATACAAAAATAGTTTCAAAATGGAGCGACTGATGGCGGAGAACGAAGCAAAATTTAGAAAGAGAGGTGTTTAGTTACCGCCAAGGACATTGACAAACAAAGCACAGGACAAGACACGATGCATTTCGACCTCTTGAGTCTTCAGGCAAAAAAACAGATCACATTTAAGACAGTGCAGAAAAAGAACGAAGAGAGACTTATGTAGTCCATGGGCCGCCAGACAGAAAACGACAGAGGGGATTATGGGAGAGGAAGAGGAGGGGGGGGGGGGGGGGGGGGGGGGGCGTGGAGGGAGGGGAGGAGTGAGGCGATGGGGTTGTGTGGTTAGTTTAGTGGGGGTTGTGTGATATATGTGACGGTTGTGGTTTAAGGGAAGATGGATTGATAATAATGCTATGCGGGGAGGGAGGGGGGTGATATAAGATGAAATAAATAAATACATACATAAATTAAAACAAAAATAAATGAAATACATAAAAATTATATATGTGTGTGTGTGTGTGTGTATAATGCTGAACAATTAAGTAGTGGAGGGAAAACAAGTGCAGGCTAACAATTCTTCAGTTATATATATATATATGCTGAACAATTAAGTAGTGGGGGAAAACAAGTGCAGATTAACAATTCTTCCATCATTATAGTAATGATTTGGCAAAGATTAAAAATTGAGAGAGAAAAAAAATTGAAGATGAAATAAATGGGAAAATGTATATCGTAAACATGAAAACCCTTCACTAACTGCATGAAGAAACTATGACATCCCTCCCGAAGACAGATTTATATGTGTCGCCTGCTCCGAGGCCTTTCGTCCGCTGGATCGGTCTCATCAGGGAGACACGCTAATTGTGTCTGTGTGCTCTTGGCGTCAGATAGAGACACACCACAGTCCATAATTCTGTGGTGTTCCCGAGCGCCAAGGGTTCGAAAAAGAATGCAACAGCACCCCCAAAGCAGCCAGTGAAAGGTAATAGAATTAAACAAAACGAAAGTTTGGAGAGGAAAAAAGTTGTTGAAAACTAAAACATTACGCAAACAGTATAAAATGTAAGGGACAATCTTTGAGCCTATGCTTGAGGATCCATTTAGGGATGCAAGGGAGATCAAAAGATACGGAACAGTCTGAGTGGTCAGCTTGCTGTTCAATAACCCAAGCATTGTCAACGGCTAAGAATATATATATATATATATATATATATATATATATATATATATATATATATATATATATATGATGATAGATGAATATATGAATAGATAGAAGGGGTAGTAATGATAATAATGATAGTGCTAGTAATTATAATAAATAAGTAGAAGAATAAAATGAGAGTAACTGTAATTTAAAAAAAAAAAAATAAAGTGAATAAAATAGATAAATGATTTCGCTGGGCGATGAAGGTGTGGTGATGGTTATGTGTGGGTAGTTGTGAAAGGCGTTAGGTAATGTTAATAAGAGAGGAAAGGGGATGGAAGATTAATGGGTGATAAGGTATAATTAGGGGGGGGGGGGGGGGGGGGGTGTGTTGGGGAAGAAGAAAAAGGGTGTGGGTGGGGAGGAGGGGGCAATGTGTGTGTGTGTGGGGGGGGGGGGGGGGGGGGGGAAGGAAGGAGCGCTCATATATCTCCTTCCACTATGAGATGGGGGTGGGTGGGAGGTTCATGCAAATAGTGCTGTTGAAAAAGTAAACAATGCTGTGGGATGATGTTTATTGTAACAGGTGAAATAATGTGTTGGCATTAATATGCTGATGTTTGGTTGAGAAAAGATAGCAATGCTCAATGAGAAACCAGGGTATCATGTGTTTACACCACACACACACACACACACACACACACACACACACACACACACACACACACACACACAACTGAATAACACGTCCTTTCCATTGCTGGAAACCCGTATCTAAATAAGTGTGTGTGTGTGTGTGTGTGTGTGTGTGTGTGTGTGTGTGCGTGCGTGCGTGCGTGCGAGTGCGTGCGTGCGTGCGTGCGTGCGTGCGTGCGTGCGCGTGTGTGTGTGTGTGTGTGTGTGTGTGTGTGTGTGTGTGTGTGTGTGGTGTGTGTGTGGTGTGTGTGTGTGTGTGGGTGTGTGGTGTGTGTGTGTGTGTGTGTGTGTGTGTGTGTGTGTGTGTGTGTGTGTGTGTGTGTGTGTGTGTGTGTGTGTGTGTGTTGGCGATAGGGTGACGTGTTCCCAGTTCATGGCCAATGCAGCAACCCAGATAACGCAAGTCATGATGACAGCTGCTAATGTGCTCACAGAGAGAGAGAGAGAGAGAGAGAGAGAGAGAGAGAGAGGAGAGGGAGAGAGAGAGAGACAGAGAGAGACAGAGTGAGACCAGACAGACACGAGCAAGAGTTTTAATCAACAAAGTTCAAATAATGCAAAGGCTTAAAGCAAAGGCCACTATTTTCAAATGAGGTCAAGAACAAAAGTAGAACCCACGCGCCCGGCGCATATACTGAACAATTATGAAAGAAAACATTAAATTTTTGCATTAAAAAAAATTTTCTTCCTGAATTACTCTGACATCTGTGTGTTAACTGAGAACAATTCCTCTCTTCGTTTTAGTGCTTTAAAAAATAAACATAGCTTCAGAGCAAGTTACAATTCTCTTTTTCATTTTGCAGTAAAAGAAGCAATAACATTTGATGAACAATTCTAGTATGAGGCAAAATGTATTTATCTCTTAAATCTTTATAGGATGGACAAACAATCAAAAATGTGTATTTCATCCTTAATTTGATGATAGAATGGACAGCTCCTGAGTTAGTGTATACCTTTGATGGACATTCAAACCACTAATACCAAGTCGAAATCTTACGAACACTTTGCGAAATTTTGGAATTGTTATATCAGTTAAATATTTCTCAGCTGTCATAAGGATTTGGCGGAACGACATGTTGAATATCTGTCACTATCCCAGTATTTTACTATCCCAAATTTTTGCCTGTAACAGTCAATCATGCGTTGTTTAAATTCACGTAAAAAACAGTTTTTTTCATAATCCACTCCCACCATTTAACCAAACAAAGAAAACCCATAAGTATCCAAACAATGTTTTTATTGAAGATACACAAGTTGTTTGTACACTACGATTTCTAGTACATTGACATAATTCAGATTTTTTTATTTCATATCCTTTCACGCTTTTTTGTAGTCTAGCGAGTGACCAGCTTTTGCCAATTTGAACCAGTAGCGTATTGACTTTATTGCAGCAGAGAGAGAGAGAGAGAGAGAGAGAGAGACAGAGAGAGACAGAGAGAGACAGAGACAGAGAGACGAGAGAGAGGAGAGAAAGGAGAGAGGAGAGACAGACAGACAGACAAACAGGAGGGGGAGGGAGGGAGGAAGAGGGAGGGAGGGAGAGACACACAGATGATGATGATGATGATAATCTTTATTTCCAAGGGTAACAGAAGCAAACACATGCCTTTTGTTGCATCCGGTCCTTGCTCCGCTAAGGGACTAACTAGCATGACTAGCGACGCGACTTAAACTGACAAAACTGTCAACAAACACATATGTCTTGACAAATACATCAGACAGTTGATGAGCTGTTCGTCTATTAACATTGAGGTGTAGATGAATTTAAAAAAGAAAAAAGTTGATTAAAATAACACACACAAGAAGAAATAAATTGATTTCAAAGAAGAAAAAATCAGCAGCACACACAAACACAGAATAAGCGCGATCCTCCTATTAGCTATCGAAGGAGGAGGAGGAGGAGGAGGAGGATGAGGAGGAGGAGAGAGGAGAGAGAGAGAGAGAGGAGAGAGAGAGAGAGAGAGAGAGAGAGAGAGAGAGAGAGAGAGAGAGAGATTCTTTTTATAAAATATTAACATGCAACAAGCTGCTAAGGATGATAATTAATAACTACAATTCATCAATGGTATTATATTCGTTTTGTTTTGTTTTGTTTTGTTTGTTTGTTTTTTTGTTTGTTTTTAGATTAGTCAGGAGGAGGGAGGAGGAGGCAGGGTAGGAAGGGAGGAGAAGGAGAGAGAGGAGGAGGAGGCAGAGGAGGAGGGAGGGGAAGGAAGAGGAGGAGGAGGAGGATCAATAGGAGGAGCAGAGGAGTTAGGAAGGGAGGAGGAGTGAAGGAAGGAGGGAGGAAGGAGGAGGAGGAAGGTAGGGAGAGGAGAGGAGGAGGAGGGAAGGAAGGAGGAGTGAGGAAGAGGCGGGAGGAGGAGGATGGGAGGGGGAAGGAGAGGAGAGGGGAGTGAGGAGGAGTGAGAGTGAGAGTGAGAGGAGGCGGAGGAGGAGGGGACAGGAGGAGGGAGGAGGAAGGAGGAGGGACCAGGAAAGGAGGAGAGGAGGAGGATTACGGAGGGAGGAGGAGTAGGAAGGAGGAGGGGGAGGAAGGCAGAGGAGGGCGGAATAGGGGAGGGAGGAGAGGAGAGGGAAGGAGGAAGAGGAGGAAAGGAGGAGGAGAGGAATAAGGAGGAGGCCGTGAAGGGCAGGAACGGAGAGGAAGGAGGAGGGAGAGAGGGGAGGGGAGAGGAGGAGAGGGGGGAGGATGACAGGAGGAGGAGAGGAGGAGGAGGAAAGGAGGAGGCAGGAGGGCGAGGCGGAGGAGAGGAGGAGGAGGTAGGAGGGGAGGGAGAGGAGGAGAGGAGGAGGCGGAGGGGGAGGAGGCAGAGGAGGATCCACGAGAGAGAGGCGAGGAGGAGGAGGGAGAGAGGAGAGAAGAATGAGGAGAGAGAGAGGACGAGAGGGAGAGAGAAGAGGACGGGAGAGTGAGAGAGGACGGAGAGGAGAGAGAGAGCGGAGAGAGGAGAGAGAGAGAGAGAGGAGGAGAGAGTAGAGTTCTTTTTATAAAAATATTAAAAGCAACAAGCTCCGTAAGGATGATAATCCTAAAATGAACTACAATTCCTCAAGTGGTATTATATTTTATTTTGTTTTGTTTTGTTTGGTTGTGTTTGTTTTTTGTTTGTTTTTACTTCCTAGTTCATCCTCCTCTATGATGATGGCCTTGCCCCTTCAAGACGAGAACTCCTCAGCCCTCTACAATCTAGCTATCAGTTAGCGAAATCGCCATCCTAGCATCAATAATCATAACACTTATTATCATGATCCTGGGTAATCGTCCTGCGTCCCTCGTGCACGCGCGCGCATGTGTCCTCCTGTGTCCTGCTGTGGTGTCCTTCCTGTGTCCTGGTGTGCGCTACGCCTCGCGCGCAGCGCGCTTCGTGGTGTTGCGCACGTGGTGCTGTGTGGTGCAAATCCTCCTGTGTATGTGTGTGTGTCCTCGTGGCCCTGTGTGTGAGAGAGAGCCCCCTCGAGGAGGGGCCTCTCCTTAAATCCTCCTGAGGATGAGGGATGAGGAGAACTATCTCCCCCTCTCGCCAAGTGAGAGAGAGGAGACGAGAGAGAGAGAGAGCGAGGACAGAGAGAGAGAAATGCCATTAATAATTTGTCCTCCCCCTCTTCCCATTCTTTTTTTCCTTGAATTATTGAGACGACGCTTACCAAGACTAGAAGTGCTAATTAAGTGGCAGTCGCAATACGACACAAAAGCGAAGCTGTAAATAAACGAAGAGAGAGAGAGAGAGAGAGGAGAGAGAGAGAGAGGAGAGAGAGACGAGAGAGCGAGAAGGGGAGACCGAGAGAGATGAGATTACATTTCCATTTGTCTCTATCAAAATGTTATATGCTAGCATTTGCTACGGGATTGGAATTATAAAGAGCAACAATGCATCATATAATCAACATGGTAATCCAGGACACACTTATACACCGTGTAAGTTACAGGTGCTTCTTTCCAAGAATCAAAAGTATTTGGGCAGACATGTCAATGTAGTTATGAAATATGCCGATAGAATTTAGTGCAACAATTAAAACAGAGGGACCCAAATTCATTAGATCATGAGTATCAATCACAACCCAGTAATAAAGACCAATGATAAAACATATCTCTTTAGCATTGATGCTGAATCGTGGGTTTAAAAAAAATCAGTTGTCAAAGGAAACGAACGGGTTTTATCAGTTCAAAATATGCAGAGGACCAACAGAGGGTGGGCTCTGGTATATAAGGTATTTTGTAAAAGGTGTGTTCACCTAATAATATCAATGAGTGTCGGTTTGTGTGTGTGACTCTGTAGAAAAATGTGTGTCATTTTTTTTTTTTTTGTTTTTTTTTTTTTTTATTTTTTCACCTGAAGGATTCTGTCATTTTGAGGGCAATATCGGAAATAGTGGAGTGAAGCGCAAGTGGTTGTGTATTCCAAACTACCAGAGATAAGATAAGCTGATTTACATAATAGGAATTCTAGTCAGGGTGTGTGGAAAACTTGGAATTTGGCTGGTCGAATTCTCCTAGGGTTTAATGGTTAAAATTTAGACAGAGAGAAGAGGAGAGAGATGAGAGAGAGACAGACAGGACAGACAGACAGACAGGATACAGAGACATAGACAGAGACAGAGAGCCCCAGAGAGAGAAAACAGAGAGAGCCAGAGAGACACAGAACACAGAGAGACTGACAGACTAGACAGACAGACAGAGCCACAATGCACAGACCCATGAGAGAGGCAGAAAGAGCGGGAGCGGGGGTTTGTGGGAATTGGGGTGGGGGATGTACAGGCGGTGGCAGGGCGGGCGGGGGGGGGGGGGGGGGGGCAGTCTTGCCCTCTGTCTCCCGGACATTGCACGTTCGGGGGCCCGACTTCAAATCCTGCCTGACAACTTCACTGACTGTTGTTTCTTGACGATCTCTCCCGTGTGCACACCACCCTCCCCCCAACACCATGTCTTCAAATCCTGCCCGGCAACTCACTGACTTTTGTTCCTTCGAGAGTTCATTCAAGATTTTGTTATTTCTGTACGAACGATGAAGATATTGATGACGGTCATTTCCTGGCTGACCATATGCAAACTCAAAGAGATCTTGGTTTGTCCCATCCGCTGGAGGAGAGTTGGTTTGTGTCCAAACAGCACCTGACATGCACTTTTACTTCTGCAGAATGGGAGCACTTTCTGACAGGCCTGGCTGAGTCCATGATGCCAGCAGTGGCTCTGCAACCCGTGTGCGGACACTCCTGCAGAATGTGATGCCTGATGCCAGCCGTGGCTCTGCACGTTTGCAGACACTTCTGCAGAATGGTGCGCCTGATTTGCCAGCAATGGCTCTGCACGTGGCAGAAACACTTCTGCAGAATGGTGAGCTGCCTGATGCCAACAATGGCTCTGCCACGTGTTATGCACGTAAAGGTTGGTTTTTTTTTTGTTTGTTTGTTTTTTTTTTTTGGGGGGGGGGGAGAGGGGGGGGGGCGACGATGGGGGGGGTGGGGAGGGGTGTTGGTGGTGGTGGGACGCTTTGAACAATGTCTTTAAAGACAGGTGTAAGCATAAAACCTCTTTACTTTTTTAAAAATGAAAGAAAAAAATCAATAATACTATTTGAAACAATTCACGACACAGAGATTTTAGATCTGAAAGAGTGCTAGATTTTGTTCGACCTGTTGGACTACATTTATTGCATTGTAAACACTAAATTTGATATAAAAAAAATCTCCTCGTTTACACAAAAGTAAAATATAACAAAAATGTGTTTATTAATGGTTGAACAAATATTGTAAACATGAAAAGAGCATCTCTAGTATGTTAACTTTTAAGGAGACGGTAAAGTTTCACTTTTGACTGTCATAATATAAAAGGATCAATTGAAAGTAAAGGGATGTAAATATAAGACCATATACTTCTTATAGTGAAATACAAGATGCCCTCCACCATTTATAATACTGCTCAAAAATGACGTCTCCACAGTTATTAGAGATGTATGATCATTATACGGTAGATATCCTCATATGTATACTGTAATGTATGTACATTCTCATGTACCCTTTTGAACATTCTTAAGAATTGACTCCTTGGATACTGTAAGATACTGTCAGTATGTATAAACATGTACTGTTCTTCTTCTCTTTTCTTTTCTTTTTTCTTTTTTTCTTTCATTGTTTTTTTTTTTTCGTAATGGCTGCCAGCTATTAATGTTCTTCTTTTTATCTGTATACATGTCTTCAATTTGTTCATGTCGATTTTTTTTTCCTTCTGAAATTTTTTCTCCTTTTCTCCTGAGTTTAGTTAGAGTTTTCCTTACTTTTCACATGTGAAATGTTGAAATTCTGGAGTATTAGAATTTAGATATGAAATTAAACGTACAAAAACTTCAAAACAAACACACAAACAAGCCAAGCAAAAACTGATGCCAAAAAAAGGAGTCATGGCGCCGTTTATCCTTCCAGGTTCCCCCGCTTTCTCTATCCTCTCTCTCCTCTCCTTCGTCTCCTCTCATCTCTCCTCTCTCTCACACACACACACACCACACACACACACTCTCCTCACCTCACTCTCACAATATCTCTACTCTCAGTCTCTCTCTTCTTCCACTCTGACAGGCATCACCACCTCTCGTCTAGGTATCTCACACAACACCAACACGGGACGGCACACACTCACACTCACACACACACACCCACAACACACACACACACACAATATCTCCTCCTCTATGTCTATCCTATTTACTGTGACGGCCATCACTGCACTCCTCTAATGTCTATCCGATTCGGCAATCTCACACGTGACGATGCTACCTCTCTCCTCTATAAACGTCTCTATTCACATGGTGACGGCCATCTCTCCTCTATAACCTTCTCTATTCACATGTGACTGACATCTCTCCTCTATGTCCATATCTATTCACACGTGACGGCCTCTCTCCTCTATGTCTATCCTATTCACTGTCCCAACAGACATCTATGTCTAGGTCTCCTATCAATGTCACAGGACATCTCTCCACTAGGTCAACCTATCTCCATATATGACGGACGGTCTCTCCTCTATGTCTATACCTATTCACCTGTCACAGACGTCTCTCCTCTATGTCTATCCTATTCACGTCATGACACACCATCTCTCTCTCTATTCTATCCTATTGATATCAACAGACATCTCTCCTCTATGTCTATCCTATTCACGGTCACAGACATCTCTCTCTCTATGTCTATCCTATCTGATATCACAAAGAGACATCTCTCCTCTACGTCCATCCTATTCACTGTCACAGACATCTCTCCTCTATGTCTTATACTATTCACTGTCACAGACATCTCTCCTCTAGTCTAGTCTAGTTCACTGTCACAGAATATTCTCGCCTCTAGGGCTAATCACTATCGGATCACTGCCACAGACATCTCTCCTCTATGTCCTAAAAAAACTATAGTCCTGTCACAGTCAGCAGCACATCTCCTCTAATCTCTCCTCAATGTGTACGGCTATTCACTGTCAAGAATCGCTCCTCTATGTCTATCCTATTCAAATGTCCAGACAGATGTATCTGTTTGTCTATGTCTATCCTATTCACTGTCCCAGACATCGCTCCTCTATGTCTAACCCTATTTCAACTGACACCTTAATCTCTCCTCTATGTCTATATCCTATTCATATATGACAGGCACCCGGTCTAAACACGACGGATCTAGAGGAGTCAACGGTCCGATTAAAAAAAAAATGTCAAACCCAAGCTCCAAACGGCACATCAGAGCGAAAGAGGATGCAATTTCCAAACGCTGTGAAGGCGGAAGAGAGCCCACACTGCTGCATTGTCATCCAGAGTGGAGTGGAGGGGGTATGTGTTGTTTGTCCTACCTCCTACGCATACAGAGAATGAACGCCGGCGGACTCTGCGGCGAAGAAACCTTTAATGGTTCACAACAGAGAGAAAGGCGGTTACAGCAATGCCTGTGGAGCTCTATGAGCTATCCTAGGCACGTAGAAGATCTAGGTCATCCCTTGCTATGACCATCTCCATTCCCAACCGTCTTGACATGCATCTGGCTATTGGATACAGATGGTCTCGAATGACGAGCGTGAGGGTCGACGAAGGCGCAACTCTTCCTCACTTTAATCAAAGGCTGGTCTTCGCTATGTCATTCAGTCATCATTCACAACCAAACGTATGACGGGCATCTCTCCTTCTATGACTATCATGTATGTGTGTTGTGTGTGTACGGGGCATATCTCATATGTCTATCCTGTCTATCCATTCATATATGACTGGTAATCTGTCGGTCTTGGTTCTAATGTCATTTATGTTTATCTTTGTGACTTGGTGGTGTGGTGTGTGTGGTGTGCTGTGTGTGTGTGTGTGTGTGTGTGTGTGTGTGTGTGTCTGTGTGGTTGTGTGGGTGTGGTGTGTGTGTCTGTACATGTCTTGTGTGGTATATGTTATGCGTGTAGTGTGGTGTGGTGTCGTGTGTGTGTGTGTGTGTTGTGTGTGTGTGTGTTATGGTTGTAGTGGGTGTGTGTGTGTGTGTGTGGTGTGTGTGTTGTGTGTGTTTGTGGGTGTGGTGTGTGAAAGTAGAGATAGACGGAGACAGAGAGAGGTATCTCTTCAACCATTGAAGGAAGCAGGAGAGCGACCTAAAAGACATGGAGCAGCTGGGTGGGTGTGACCTAGTAGCAGCCACCTGGACAGGATGGGAATGTTTAGGGTGTGGAACAGTGAGTGATGTGTTGGAATGGTGAAGGTGAATGGTATAGAGTGGGGGTAGGGTTAAAATGTAAAGACCTAACAAGCAGGTGGAGAATATAGTGGACAAGGATGGGAATGGTGAAGGGGGTGGGTTGGGGGGGGGGGTTAAAAAGTAAAGGACACAACCAGCGGTGCTTTCAGGCGGGTCGGTGGAGATCGCCGCTTGACCTGTGTGTGAGTGAAGTAAGGTGTGCCGAGACGACACAGTGAAAGACACATCCCCACACTGCACTGGCCCATGTATAATGTCAACCCGCCGGAAAACATCTCGTTCACGTGGGGAAGGGCGGGGGCAGGGGCAAACTGGAAGGGGGGGGGGGGGGGTGTGCATACCAACCAGATGACCCTAATTACGTGGGGGTTATTTGGACTTAGATGCTGTGACAGATTCCTGAAATGGTGTGATTTCTCCCAGATTGATGGACATACCACGTCTATGTCTCCGTGTTGCGTTGGAAAAGAAAGTGTTCGTTTTTGTTGTGTT
>JADBJO010020037.1:12500-27500 GCA_016801955.1 Conus betulinus | reverse complement strand
CACACACACACACACACACACGGACAGACAGTCAGACAGACAGTGAGAGAGACAGACGGGCAGACAACACAGGCAGGCAGAGACTTAGAGACAGGGAGGCAGACAAACAGAAGACACAGAGAAAAGAGACAGACAGACAGACAGACATGGAGAGAGAGGGAGAGAGACAGACAGACAGACAGACAGACAGACAGACAGACAGACAGAGATAGTGAGAGGGACAGACAGACAGACAGACAGATAGAAGGACAGGCAGACTGACAGACAGTCAGAGACAGACAGTGAGACAGAAACAGAGAGAGAGACAAAAACAGTGAGAGAAAGACAAAAAAAACACAGACGGACAGACAGACACAGACAAACAGACAGACAGACAGACAGAAGACGCTGAGACAGCGAGACACTGCACATCCAGGCCTTCGTTCATTCCCCGACACAAACTACTGCAGCAGAAAAGAAGAAGACGACGACCCCGCAACCCGGTCCACCTCATTAGAGGGGAGACAACACAGGGACAATGCCAAGATCGATAACTCGTGAAACGAGACGCGTGCTTCTGTTTCCTTTCCTGTGCAACTCACAGGCTGCACACCAAAAAAAAAAAAACGATGCGCCAAGGCCTTGCTTAAGGGGTCGAGTATGTATAGAATGGCGCAATTTAGATTTTCAATTTTCTTTTTTTTTGTTGTGTCTGAACGTTGATTCTCCTCGGGATTACATGTACTCCCAGTTCTTACAGAACAGGGAGTACTTTACAATGGGAACGAAGAAATGCTGTCTGTGTGTGTGTGTGCGCCTCTGTCTGTCTGTCCGTCCGTCTGCGGTCAAAATGTGTTCCACTCGCTCCAGACAAAACCATTGGTTTTATATGAATATCTCAGAAAGTACTTGGCTGATCTTTCTGAAAATTTGTAGGTATGCTCCTTATGGGTCACGGATCATGCCCAATGAGTTATTTTACCGTTATAGCCGTTATTAACGGTATAACAGCCCATAAAGGTTTTTTTTTTTTTTTTTTTCTTTATGGAATATCTTGGAAAGTATTTGGCCGATCTTTCTGAAAATTTAAAGGATGTTCATTATAGGTCACGGATGATGCCCAATGTTTTATTTTACCGTTATATCCGTTACTAACGGCTACAATGGCCCATAACGGTTTTTCATTTTTATGTAATATCTCAGAAAGCACTTGGCCGATCTTTCTGAAAATTTGTGGGTATGTTCATTATGGGTCACGGATCATGCCCGATGCTTTATTTTTACCGTTATAGCCGTTATTAACGGCTATAACGGCCCATAACAGTTTTCTTCTTAATGGAAAATCTCAGAAAGTGTTTGGCTGATCTTTCTGAAAATTTAAAGGATTGTTCATTATGCCTCACGGATGATGCTCACTATGGGTCACGGATGATGCCGTTACTAATGGCTATAACGGCCCAAAACGTTTTTCCTCTTTATGAATATCTCACACGTATTCAAGATAAAACTGGAGTACGTTGCTTTGCATCTTGTTTTTTTCACATGGCCATCAAGGTACAAGCCAGGTGATTCCAAGCAGAGACAGATTAACATCAAAGGAATGGGACTAGTTGGAGGCTTCCTTCTAGCTGGCGCAAAGATAGCGCCACGGGTGAGTGCAAAGGCTTCAAATATGACGTCAACTAAGGGGCAGGTCATGTGTTTGAAGATGGTATGCGATGTCATCAGTGGGAATCCCATGCAGATGAAGGACGACAACCTCATCAGACGAAGATTGTAGTAAGGAGTTGGTTGAAGGCAGTCGATTCAGAGAGATGGCTCAGCGAATCTTTGTGAATCTTGTTTTGCTGAAATGAAATCAAGCTAAATTAACTAAAAAATTTTCAAGTAATATAAATGAAATGAAGCTAAATTAACTAAATATTTATATTTATATTATAAACGAATCAAAGTGCAGATCTCTGCCTAAACATGAGACAAAATAGGTCACCACCTTGCTGCTAGGGCGTTATGGTTAGCATCATGGGTTCTGGGCTGTGAGGTCGTAGGATCGAACCTTATGAGTGTCACTGTATAAGACAGTAGACAGGGATATATGTATGAATATACCCCCCCCCCCCTCCCCCCCCGCATTTATAACCACCCGTCCCTCTTTTACCTAACAGTATGAACGCCAAACAACACACACAGAGACAAAGGGAAATATAGTGCACAAACAGATGGCTTTGTTTGCATTCACACATGCCGTCTCACCAACAGAATAGCAGATGAAAACACCAAGATCTTCAAACGCACGCGGTTTTCCCCACACGCACAAAAAAAAAAAAAGCTAAAAGGAAATCCAACTATACTAACGACACCAATGCGCGACCATCACCACATGGCCCCTTGTGCATACATGTGCACGCATGTGCTGCGCATTCACATGTAATGACCCTTCTCTCAAGAGGCACACACACACACCTCAGCCCACTGAAGGCCAATACCAGAAGGAACAAGGGTGAAGAACTACATTACCTGGTAATCCTGGGCTGAAATATCAATGTCATGTGACATAGCCTCACATCAAGACATGTGACGCTCCATCACATGTAGTCTAGTGATATGAATCATTTCCCCCATGCCACAACTAAAAAAGAAGAATATATCATGTGGCTTGACTAGTGTAGCAGGCGTCCCCAATAATTGAGGATTGTTCATTCAGAAGACAATGGTGGTCATTGGGTGAAAGTGACCACTGAGAGATAGTTTAATAAGGGCTGGTAAAGTGCTGGTCATGTGCGTTGAACACTGAGTATGCACTCACTAGGAGGAGGGAGGAAAGAATCAGTTTTAGCCCAACAGATGGCCTAGAGACTCGAACCTGTCAGGACGTTGGTCAAGGGTCCTCACCGCTGACCAGTCATTACAAGGTGAGCCATAGATAGTTGGGGAAAGCTACAGGGGAAAACCTAAAGAAAAGAGAAAGAAAGAATTCATATGTTATATTGGGAAGCAGGTTACTTACACGAACCTTATTCCGATATTCGTGTTTCAGCCCTTCACCCTTCACTCTTCAACCCGTCAGCTATTCCTCCTCTGAGACGGGAGGTTAACGATGGCCATGGTTTGGGGAACACACCGGTAGTTCAGCCCCAGCAATTAAAGACTCCGGGTAGAGGAGTTGGATCTCATCATATCTCCAGTGACAGGAGAATTCAAGGGGGCGACACTTTTTTTTCTGATGCAGACAGGGCATCATTAAGTATGAAGCGAGTCTTATCTCTGATGCAGGTATGGCATTATGATTGCAGGAATTAGTAATCTCCTGGTCTGGATCTTGGGCCAATGTTATATACAAGGCCATGACTTTACAATTTTGGAAGATGTGAATATTCTTTCTTCAGCAAGAAGGTGGAATCTTGTAAGAAGTTATTGATTCCAGTTCATAACCTGATTTATCTCTCAGTGTGAAGAGAAAGAGATACATGTAGAGACTCTGTTTATTAATTGTTTGATTCATTTAGTAAAGTGTTTTACCCCAAAGGAGAGGGGGAGAAGAAAAACATTGGTAGTGCGCCTTTTTTGTTTGTTTGGAGAGATTGTGTGTGCGTATGGAGTAAATGCTGTCATGAATGCGTGCGTGCAAAAGTGACAGTGTGACAATCAAACAAGGTTGATATTCCACCGAACCCGAGATGCCCACGCGATGCTTCAGCGTACACCCTCCTTCTCCCAAGCTGTATTCCCTACTACTAAATTTTCTCTACTGGTGTCAGACTATCCCTACACCCATACACAATTCCCCAAAATATCATTCACAGCACTTAAATTGCTCAAGTGACCCGAAACCCAATCTTGCACTTTGAGTATCTCGCTCAAAGTCCCTGGCGGACACTCGACACACACACACACACACACACACACACACACACACACACACACACACACACACACACATACACACACACAAACTGAAAAAAAGACCACGGCAATACAGTAAGTGTTTTTTTCAATATCACCACGCAATAGTCTGTCTCTGATTCACCACACCTCACATCACTGTCACTGTCCCGAAAAAAAAGAACATACATGACCTACACTGAAAACGCTTAAGACGAAGCAGCTGGAGCAAAGTAGTGATGAATCGAAGAGTCCGGTCCCCTACCTACAGTGCACCAACTACACCACTCACAATTCAAACGCAGATGATGTACCGCAGTGGGCCCTTGAGGTGCTTGCTCTCACCCCGAAAGAAAAGATAGAACCGAAGTTGGAGTAACTGCAAACACTGGGGCTGCAGACGACGAAGTTAGCACCCAGTCCAGAACCCACCCTGCCGGATCCAGGTGCGTCCCACTCCAGGCAGAAGAATGGGCAGGGATGACAGTGGAGGTGGAGGTAAGACGACCCCCCAACCCGAGAGGCCGACCCTCACGGATTCGCTGTGCAGGGGCAAGAAAGAAAACTCGCCGGAACCTTGGCCAAAACAAGAGCGACACACTGGACGACGCCCCCCAGTCACCGTGACACTGCCAGACAGCCAACGCCCTGGTAGATGCAGAACCCGTCACTGAACATCGAAACACCGACAGTCAAAAACTCAGGTAGCCAAACCTTCACAAGTCGGTTGAGGGCATACCCAGAACCCCTGCCCCAACGGCAGAATTAAACTTGAGCACAAGGCCAACCCAACCTTCGCGGATGAAGCCTCAATTTGTACTGACTTGCAGACACACGACAATACCCCGAATTCACCACGGGAACTCACAAAACAGCACTCACATGCACAGAATTCCCCAGATCACATCGAAGAGCTCCAGTTCCACGAGCGTTCGTTTACTCACGTAAAACCCACTATTCCGGCGAGTTTATGCGTTCTCCTCCTTCCCCCCTCCAAGAATTACAGGTAAGCTAGAATCACGCACAGGAATCACGCACTTCATGTCCACTGCCCCCCCCACCCAGAAACGGACGGGCCACACTCCATAATTGTCACAGAGGCGACCTGTACCAGTTCGTGCGTGACAAAGAGATATTTATTTCTAGGATTTTTCGGCCTCAACCGACTATCACTCAGACATAGATAGGAAGACTGGGACAACACAGTGGCGTATTATTTACTTTATGGGTGCGACTGTGAAAGTGTTGCCTAAAAGCACCTGATCAACACAGGTGACTGCATCTCCCGGGCCTGGTTGATGCCGGGATATGTAATGTCGGAAAGCGCAGAGAACAGCACCGCCGTTTAAGACCAGAATGGAGCTTCACAGCATCATCTTCATCCTTATGCCCCACAGTCACAAATAAGAAAAAAAGGTGGCCAGTTCACGCCCTTTTCTCGTGGTGACCTCAGTGTTGATGATTTCCCTTTCCACATGCAAGCTGGCGATGAGATCATGTCAAGCTATTTCAGTATCGGCAGGTTCGCTGAAACTGTCGTCCAATGGAAGCACTGGCTACTTATGGAGACGCTTGTGGGCCCAAACGCAGCGCTCTCTCCCCTCGCGGATGTGTAGCCTACTCATTCTTTCCCACAGCCGCGCACATGGCACGTGTTGTCCGTCGCAGAGCCAGTTCCAGCTAGCGCGTGCCTTCAGTAAAATTCCCGCGCACGGGAAGATGCTGTTTTGTTGTTGCTGTTTACCTCCCTCCCTCCCTCCCTCTCTCTCTCTCTCCTCTCCTCTCTCTCTGTCTGTCTCTCTCCCTCTCCCCCCTCCCTCCCCGTCTTTCTCTGTCTCTCTGTCTCTGTCTCTCTCTCTCTCTCTCTCTCTCTCTCTCTCTCTCTCTCTCTCTCTCTCTCTCTCTCTCTCTCTCTCCTGTCTCTCACAGTGACCAGAGACAGTGCGGACAGAGTTACTGACCGAGTTCCCATTCGTTCCTTAGGTGGGCGGGGGAGGCGGTGTGTGCACTAGCGTGCTTTTATTACAGATAAAGTATTTCCTTTTTAAATATCATTCATTTGTGGTCGATTCCGTGCTCGGTGCATCAATTACAGTGCAGATAATTGTCACTGATCAACAAATGTGCCGAAAATAAAGGCAGAACGCTCTATTTGGGATTTATGTGAGGATACGGTGCTACTGTTAGCGCAGGAGGCCACAGACGCTCCCTCACGTCTGGCTCCCCGATTAAGCAGTGACTGTCGTCAGCAGCCTCGGGTGGCTCAGATGGATGTGTCCTAAGTCACAACAGGCATCACTGAACGCAACCTGACTGTCTCGGCTTACAGCAGTGCGGCGTCTCCTCTGGTGGGCTGCCTTATGACGACCTAATACGGATTGTTCTCAAGGGGCTGCTGGGTGCTTGGGCTAACTTATGACGACCTAATATGGATTGTTCTCTAAAGGGTGCTGGGTGTTTGGGATGCGACAGGATTAGGCTGTGTGTGGCTCTGTGTATATGAGTGTGTGTGTGTGTGTGTGTGTGTGTGTGTGTGTGTGTGCGTGCGCGCGCGCGCGCGCGCGCGCGCGCGCGCGCGCGTGTGTGTGTGTGTGTGTATGTGTGTGTGTGTGCGTGCGTGTGCGTGTGCGTGCGTGCGTGCGTGCGTGCTGGTGTGTGTGTGTGTGTGTGTGTGTGTGTGTGTGTGTGTGTGTGTGCGTAGGCGCGCTCGCGATAACAGGAGTGAGCGGCGTGAGTGTAATGATCGTGAGACAGAGGGGAAAGCCGACATCATGCAGAAAACTCACAGACAAACAGTCACTCAAATCAGGTTACATCAAATGGTCCCTCAGAACACTAATAGGCAAATACTCGACTCAAATCAGATTGCATCAAATGGTTCCTCAGAACACTGACAGACAAACAGTCCACTCAAATCAGGTTGCATCAATTAATTCCTCAGAACACTAACAGACAGACAGTCACTCAAATCAGGTTACATCAAATGGTCCCTCAGAACACTAATAGGCAAATACTCGACTCAAATCAGATTGCATCAAATGGTTCCTCAGAACACTGACAGACAAACAGTCACTCAAATCATGTTGCATCAAATGCTTCCTCCTCGCAAGTCAGAATTCAACATTCACCATTAGACTGTCATGGAACAAAGAAGAGCTGGGGATCAAGAATGCCGAATGACGGTTTCAAGTGTCAAGAATGCCGAATGACGGTTTCAAGTGTCAAGAATGCCGAATGACGGTTTCAAGTGTCAAGAATGCCGAATGACGGTTTCAAGTGTCAAGAATGCCGAAAGACGGTTTCAAGTGTCAAGAACATCAAATGATGGTTTCAAGTGTCAAGAATACCAAATGACGGTTTCAAGCAAGCGTCAAGAATGCTAAATGACAGTTTCAGTGACGCTGTCAAGGGAGTTAACTCACCCCACTTCCACCCCCCACAACAAAGGAACCAGTTTTTTCTTTTTTTCTTTCTTTTTTTTTTTTTTTTTTTTTTTTTTTTTTTTGCTTTTTCTTTTGGCCTCCAGCCTCTAATTTTTCTCCATATTTTTTTCTTTTACCCCTTTCTTCCTTATTTTTATTTTAACTTTTTAGCCATCTTGGTGTTAACGCCACCACAATCCCCACTGCAGCAGTTCTGCGGAGTGTTGCTGTTGTTGTGTTGTTGCTCTATGACATGGAGTGTTGCTGTTATTGTTGTTGTTCTATGACACGCAGTGTTGCTGTTATTGTTGTTGTTCTGTGACATGGAGTGTTGCTGTTATTGTTGTTGCTCTATGGCACAGAGTGTTGCTGTCATTGTTATTGTTCTATGACATGGACTGTTGCTGCTGCTATTGTTGTTGTTCTGTGACATGGAGTGTTGCTGTTATTGTTGTTGTTCTATGACATGGAGTGTTGCTGTTGTTGTTGTTCTATGACATGGAGTGTTGCTGTTATTGTTGTTGTTCTATGACATGGAGTGTTGCTGTTGTATTGTTGTTGTTCTATGTTCTATGACATGGACTGTTGCTGTTATTGTTGTTGTTCTATGACATGAAGTGTTGCTCTTATTGTTGTTGTTCTATGACATGAAGTGTTGCTGCTCTTATTGTTGTTGTTCTATGACATGGAGTGTTGCTGTTATTGTTGTTCTATGACATGGAGTGTTGCTGTATTGTGGATGTTCTATGACATAGAGTGTTGTTGTTATTGTTGTTGTTCTATGACACAGAGTGTTGCTGTTATTGTTGTTGTGCTATGACATGGAGTGTTGCTGTTATTGTTGTTGTTCTATGACATGGATTGTTGCTGTTTTTGTTGTTCTATGAATGGATTGTTCCTGTTGTTGTTTTCTATGACATGGAGTGTTGCTCTTATTGTTGTTGTTGTTCTTATGACATGGAGTGTTGCTGTTCTTGCTATTGTTCTATGACATGGAGTGTTGCTGTTATTGTTTTTGTTCTATGACATGGAGTGTTGCTGTTATTGTTGTTGTTCTATGACATGGATGATGTTGTTGTTATTGTTGTTCTATGACATGGAGTGTTGCTGTTATTGTTGATGTTCTATGACATGCAGTGTTGCTGTTATTGTTGTTGTTGTTCTATATGATGGAGTGTTGCTGTTATTGTTGTTGTTCTATGACATGGATTATTGTTGTGTTCTATGACATCGAATCCCTACCACAATCCCCAGTGCAGTAGTTCTGCGGAGTGTTGCTGTTCTTGTTGGTGTTCTATGACACGGAGTGTTGCTTATTGTTGTTGTTCTATGACACGGAGCGTTGCTGTTATTGTTGTTGTTCTATGACATGGAGTGTTGTGCTATATTGTTGATGTTCTATGACATGGAGTGTTGCTGTTATTCTTGTTGTTCTGTGACATGGAGTGTTGCTGTTATTGTTGTTGTTCTATGACATGCAGTGTTGCTGTTATTCTTGTTGTTCTATGACATGGAGTGTTGCTGTTATTGCTGTTGTTCTTCTATGACATGGAGTGTTGCTGTTATGTTGTTGTTCTATGACATGAGTGTTGCTTGCTGTTATTTTTGTTCTATGACATGGAGTGTTGCTGTTATATATTGTTGTTGTTCTATGACATAGAGTGTTGCTGGTATTGTTGTTGTTCAATGACATGGAGTGTTGCTGTTATTGTTGTTGTTCTATAACATGGAATCCCTACCACAATCCCCAGTGCAGTAGTTCTGCGCAGTGTTGCTGTTCATGTTGTTCTATGACACGGAGTGTTGCTGTGTTATTGTTGTTTTATGACATGGAGTGTTGCTGTTATTGTTGTTGTTCTATGACATGGAGTGTTGCTGTTATTGTTGTTGTTCTATGTTCTATGACATGGAGTGTTGCTGTTATTCTTGTTGTTCTGACATGGAGTGTTGCTGTTATTGTTGTTGTTCTATGACATGGAGTGTTGCTGTTATTGTTGTTCTATGGCATGGAGAGTTGCTGTTATTATTGTTGTACTATGACATGGAGTGTTGCTGTTATTATTGTTGTTCATATGACATGGAGTGTTGCTGTTATCGTTGTTGTTCTATGACATGGAGTGTTGTTGCTGTTATTGTTGTTGTTCTATGACATGGAGTGTTGCTGTTATTGTTGTTGTTCTATGACATGGAAGCCCCCAGTGCAGTAGTTCTGCGGAGTGTTGCTGTTATTGTTGTTGTTCTAGGACATGAAGTGTTGCTGTTATTGTTGTTCTATGACATGGAGTGTTACTGTTATTGTTGTCGTTCTAGGACATGGAGGTAGACCGCCAGACCTTACGTATGTATCATACGCGTCCCTACTGTACATTAAGACAGAAATGATGAAAAACCAAAAGAGAGATATAAGAAGGACTGAGCAAGGTGTGATTCGATCACTTCAGACAGATGATAATGACGGTTCTACAGTGATTTGCCATTATGCTTAGCTGTAGTGTAACATTCGTATGTTGCTTTCTGGACTTCACTGCGTTTTTCAATGTTGATGGATTGTGGAAGTGGGGGAGTGAGAGTAGGGGGGGAGAGGGCTGAGAGGGTGGAGACGTCGTTGGTGCACTGATCTGAGTAAGACGTGTTTCACACCGCTCCTGTTTTGATGGTCATTTCTATTGTCAGTGACTGTTGTCAGTCTTGAAAGTTGGCCAGCAGGAAGATAGTGGACCATGCCAACCACTCCCCTTGCGTTCCGGGCACAGTGTGGCTGCTTCATAGCTGTTTTTATTAACTTCATGTGTCGTCGAGCAAAGAAGAGAGAGAGTATTGCGCTGTCGGACATTGAAGCCGAGGTGTCGTCTTGACGGTGTCATGGTTGGCCTGACCCTCACTGTGATTTTTTTCAGTAACTTACTGATGCAGTGCAATGATATAGAGAAAAAATCCAGGGCCGCCGAAGAGTGCCAGCGTGAAGCAGAGCCGCCTGACGAGCACGAGTGATTCTAGAGAGTGAGTCTGGACAGACATGGAGTTGAGCAGCGGGACAACGTGCAGACGGAGAGACAAGGAACAGGTGGGAGTGGATCTGTAACGGCCGAACCGACAATGACGGACATGATGACTGTGCTGAACAACTTAAGTACAAACTTGAACTCATTGAATACAAAGTTTGACAACATGCAGGAAGATATCAATGAGATAAGGCGATCCTTTTCTGATCTGAGCAATGAGGTTAGATCCTTGAGTGAAGAAGTGTGCATGTTAAAAGAGTCTAATAGGATCCTTACAGAAGCAAATCAAAAACTTCAACAAGATGAGAAAGTTTAGAGGCAAAAACAGATGACTTGGAATGTCGTTCAAAACGCAATAATATCATTATACATGGTATTCCCAGGCCAGATAACGAAACGGCTGATGAATGTGAACAATCTGTGAGAGAGATGATAACTGACAAACTGGAACTAAATGAATGTCCTGTGGATAGAGTGCATCGCTTAAATTCTAAGAAAGACTCTCCCATAATAGCCAGATGCACCCTTTACAAAGACAAAATGAAGATCTTAAAGGCAAAGTCAAAAACTGAAGGGCACCGGCGTGTTTGTGGGGGAGGACTTTTCCCAGAGGGTGCGGGCTGTCAGAAAGTTGCTGCTAACTCATCTCAAGGCTGCCAGAGACCAGGGGAAAAGAGCCACCATGGTCTTTGACCACTTGTTCATTGATGGCAGAAAGTATGTCCTGACAGGTGACGAGAAAAATATTGTAGAAGTCTAGGGATTCGGCCGGCCTCTATATGGAAATACGTATGTGAATTACAACGTGTATGCCCATGGTGGAAATTTTGAGTGGGGTATACTGGAGAGGGATATTTTTTTGATAGGGCTACACCGGTGATAAGAAAAACGGCAAGCTGGGCTGAACTTAACACGTGAAAATACAAACGGTAATGTGAACAAGGTGAGCTCGTGCTCCGTGACGTCAGATGGGTCGACCTCTCACAGCAATGATGTCTCTGGTGCTCGTGTACCTCTGAGTGATGAAAAAATCGTGCCAAGTTGTGAGCGTGGCTGGGATGGGTCAATAAAAATGTGCGTGCCTGTGAGGATTGTGTTCCAGTGTACAGCTTGTAATGACAGATGAGGTTTATGATTCACAAATAAACACTAATTCACTAACTACTACGGTCATGCCAACCACTGTAATCACTCCAGTTACAATAAATACGCCCGTTATTAAAAACTACTCTTTTCTCTCCATTGGAACATAGGCGGTATATTGTCGAAGCTTTCTAATATTGATTTTATTGAATATGTGTCATCTTTTGATTTTGTCTGTCTTGTTGAGTCTTTTGTGATGATTTCCAGTCTACTGTGTTTAGTGATCACACTGTGTTTGTAAAGCCAGCTTTACGATTTACTGAGCGAGGAAGGAGATCAGGGGGAGTAATATGTTTAATCAGGAATAGTCTCGTGAAATTTGTGAAACAGGTTGTTGTTCATTATGATAATGTGCTATTATTTGTTCTTGATAAAAGTTTTTCTGCTTATCAAATGATATCTTATATTTATGTACATATGTTCCACCCGAGAATTCGCCATACTATTCTGTGTTAAACGTGGATAATGGGATTAGTCAAATTGAGGATTGTATTGTAAATAATATATGTTTCAGTGATAAGATGTCAATATTGATGTGTGGTGACTTTTAACGGTCGAACAGCAGACATATCTCCAGAATGTGATGACAATATTAAAACGTTTTCATGGTTTGACAAATTTGATTCGTCTACAGTTAAGCGACAGTCTCAAGACAAGGTATTGAATGATATGGTAAACGTCTGTTAAACATGTGTAAATGCTTTGGGTTTGTACATTCTTAATGGTCTTTGTTCGAGTGACATCAGTGGTCACTTTACATATGTGTGTGAATCAGGTTGTAGTGTGAATGATTACTTTATAGCATCATGTGAACTTTTTGACTTTATAAACTCTTCTTGTAAATTGTGTGAAAGAACGATTGGAATCTGATCATATGCCTTTGGAACTTAGTGTAAACGTTCTAGGAACAAATGCGGGTGTGAATGAAAATGAAAAAAGGAGCGAGTATATTGAAAAGTTTGTGTGGGATAAGGATTATGCCTTAAATTTCATAGACACAATGAACTCACAGGAAATCAAATTCCAGCTATTTCATGCTATGGATTTAGTAGATGTAAATATAAATGATGCACTTAACTTGTTTAACAGTTCTGTAAAAAGAGCTGCTGACGGTATGAAACGTAAAGTTTGTGTAAACAGAGAGTGAAACGACAAAATGATTGGTTTGATGCCGAATGTAAAATTGAAAGACAAAATTTACGAAAATTGTTAAGAACATTTTGCAACACATTAGATAAAGATGTCCGACATCTTTACTGTGTAGCTCGACGTGAGTATAAAAATTTATTACAAAGAAAGAGAAAACAACACAAACGATTTACTGTTTGAAAAAGTGATCACAAGTATTGATAGTCAGCAAGAGTTCTGGAGAAATGTACGTACAGTATTTTTAAAAAGCGAGTATATAATCAAAACAAAATTACTATAGATGAATGGTATAATCATTTTAAGCATGTGCTGGATAAGGATTCTACGACAGAAACTGAAATTCTAGAAAATGATATGATATGCGACAACGGATATATAGAATATTATGATCGTCCTATAAGCAAAATTGAAGTTGTTGCTGCAATACGAAAGCTAAAAAATGGAAAGGCAGCTGGTCCAGATGGCATGATTTGTGAGTTTTTTTTTTAAATGTTGGTAATGTTGGAACTGATTTTCTGGTTAAAATTGTTCAATAATTTGTTTGACAATGGAATTTATCTGAAGATTGGCACAGATCATTTATTCTCCCTCTCTTTAAAAAAGGTAATACGAATGACCCTAACAATTATAGAGAATTTCCTTGTCTGATATTGCAAGTAAAGTATTTGGTTCTATAATTAACAAGAGATTGTCAGAATGGATTGAAGTAAACAATATAACAGGTGATCACCAGGCAGGGTTCAAGAAAAACTTTTGTACAATTGATCATATGTTCACTCTGTTAGCAGCTGTCCAGAAACAATTTTCTAATAACCGTAAGATATATGTTGCCTTTATAGACTTTGAAAAGGCCTTTGACTCCATTTCAAGAAAACTTTTGTGGCCGATACTTACAAAAAAATGGAATCAAAGGTAAATTATATAATTGTGTAAAATGCATGTACAAAGATGTTAAAGCTACGATAAGATGTGGGGCAAAATTTAGTGACTATATTAGATGTACTCAGGGTGTTAAACAGGGGGATGTCTGCAGCCCAGTATTATTTTCATTGTATATTAATGAACTAGCACTAGAAATTATTGAGAAGGGAAGACACGGTGTCACTTTTGACTTGATTGATTGAATTATTTATATTGTTATTTGCAGATGATATTGTCTTGCTCTCTGAAACTGTCGTAGGATTACAAAACCAATGAATAATTTGCATTCTGCAGCATGTAGACTGGATTTGAAAGTAAAAATGGGTAAATCAAACATTATAGTTTTTCGAAAGGGTGGTTTCTTAGCATCGCGTGAAAGGTGGTCGTATGGAAGTTCGCAAATGTCGGTGGTAAATGCTTACAAGTACCTGGGCATATACTTTTCAACAAAACTTAGCTTTACGTTTGCCTGTCATGATCTTGTTAACAGAGGAAAGCGTGCTGTTATAGCTATTTTAAGCTTGCTTTATAAATTTGAAAGTGTTTCGGTTAAATTATTTTTTAAATTGTTTGATGCCCAAGTGCAGCCTATTGTACAGTATGGCGCTGAGATTTGGGGATTGGATAAAGGTCATGAAATTGAAAAATTACATTTATTTGCTATGAAAACGCTTTTTGCATGTGGATAGACGAACCCCTAATGATGATTTGGTTTATGGTGAGCTTGGCAGATATCCTATTTATGTAAATTCATATGTGAAATGTATTAGTTATTGGCTTAAGCTCGTGCGTATGGGAACACAGATTACCTGCAAAAGCATACAAAGTACTGTTTGATTTAGATTCTAGAGTAAAATCAACTTGGGCAACTTCTGTTCGTAAATGTCTTTGTAGTTATGGGTTTTCGTTTGTTTGGTTAGAACAGAGTGTTGGATGTGTTAAAACATTTTTTTGGTTTGTTTTAAGCAGAGATTAATTGATTGTAACTTGCAAGACTGGAATAGTCATATTGAAAACAGTGAGAGATTTTCTTTGTTTCGATTTCTAAAGTCAAATCAGTTAATGGAAGCGGAACCTTATCTGTCGATGAATATAAATAGTTTTGTCAGATCTGCATTAACTAAGTTTAGATTCGGCGTATCCGATATTGCTGTACACAGGCAACGTTACAATGTTCTTACAGAATTAGATGTTTTATGTCCATTGTGCAAGTCTGCCCCAGAGAACGAACTTCATTTTCTATTTGTTTGTCCTGTGCTTACAGATTTAAGACAAAAATATATTCCTTTGAAATATTATCGATGTCCATCATTTTTTAGGCTTGTCTTGCTTTTGTCGTCAAGAAATGAGAATGTTTGTTAGTGATTTAGCTTCTTATTTGTATAAATCCTTCAAGAGGAGGAGTTATCTGACTTGAATTTGTTTATATGTGCTGTATATTAATATGTTGTTACATCAGTTATATGTCAATACCCCCCTTCGTAAATGGCTGTGGCCTTTCT
>JADBJO010020037.1:0-7500 GCA_016801955.1 Conus betulinus | reverse complement strand
TTAGGAGCATGCCAACTCCTCAACCCGATGTGAATCTTCCCGGACCCTTTCAATGCCAGCACCTCGCGCACCGCCTTCCACTTGCTGGGCGAGTTCAGGCTGACCAGAGCCCCGCCCCTCCTCCGACACTCCCCCGAGGCCTCGGGCCCATGGCAGCTTCTCCGTCATCAGCTGATAGCACTTCCCGGCCAGCCACCACTGGGAGGGTCCACACATCGTGGAGTTGACGTACCAGCACGCCTCTTCGTCCTCCCCATCCACACAGTCCCACTCGGTATTACATAGGAACCACCTGCCATAGTCCTGCTGGAAACCCGGCACCGTGCAGTTCCACTGGCTCCTGCCGCCGCGCCGCTCGCTTCAGGTGCCAGACTGGCATGAAGAACTCGATGTTGAAACCCGAAGAGCAGATGTGACATGCCCCGCGGATGAAGCGAAGGTGGACGTCCTCGCTGAAGTATTTGACTAAAGGATTGTGGGTGCAGAACTTGTCGAAGAAGTGTTGTTCCGTTCGTCCCCCCCCCCCCCCCCCACTACACTCCCCCCCCCCCCTACACTCCCCCCCCCCCCCAACACACACACACACACCACATACACCGACAAGGAATCGAATCCACAGACGGCAAGGGATAGGCTGACCCATTTCAGCATGAGGAGGTGGTGGGGGGGGGGGGGGGGGGGGACGGTCAGAGAGGTCCAGCTATCCACAGCGGGTGGGCAAGGGGTGCGTCCATCCCACAGAGGTGACTGAATGAACCCTGTCCCGTTTTGTGTGTGAAAAAGACAATAGAATTCAAAAGTGTGTGCGTGTAACTCGATTAGAATTGTCGCAATATGACATGAGTAATATAGGTTATTCACGCTCAGTTTGACATGTCCTTCGTTTTGAGACAGACAGACAGACAGATGGACAAACACATAGACTGACAGAGACAGAGACAGCCAGACAGACTGACAGACAGAGACTGACAGAGACAGACAGAGACAGACAGAAACAGAGGGAATGAAACAATTTCCGACAAAGGTCGAGTATGAAATCGTAACAACACAGGTTCCAATGCAGAGCCCTGGAGAACGCTACACACAAGGGGGCTTTGGGCAGACATGCAACCATTGATGACAACAACTAGTGACAGATGACACAAACCAGTCAAGAACTTCGCCCTGAAAGCCAAAAGTCACTTTCAACATCTTCAAAAGGATGGGATAATCCAGTGCGTTGAATGCTACACTGAGTTCAAGGAAAGCAATCATGGAGATGAATATTTCATCGGCATTCGTCAGCAGAATGTCCTGAACATTCAGAACAGCAGTCTCTGTGCTGTGATCCTTCTTACAGTAGATTAATTTCGAAAAGACGGTAATCTGATCAATGTCTCTGCAAACGTCTCAACACGATCTTCACTAGGTACCTTTGAAACTAAAAGTAGATTTGACACAGGCCTAAAATTGTATTAGCTCGGTACAGTTATAGTCACGCTTTTTCGACAGTGGTGTGACAATTCTTAACTGGTAATGAATCTTAAATAAGTCCCACATGATCAAAAGCTGCAAGATTACCATTGGCAGGTGTTCTAATGATTTACGATTAAATTCAAAATGAGGGGGGGGGGGGGGTGCATGCGTGTGAAAGAAAGAGATGGTGGAGAGAGAGAGAGAGAGAGAGAGAGAGAGAGAGAGAGAGAGAGAGAGAGAGAAACACGCACCTGTTTCGTTTGAGGCGAAGAAAAGCTTCACTTCAGGTCGAACAGACTTCGGAACAATGTCAAAAGTAAAATTCAGTTCCAAGCAGTCGTCGTAAGACCATCCGGATCTTTTCAAGGCAAACAGCACATGATTGGTGTTGCTGAACACGAGACGAGGACAGTAGGCATCCAACAACACCCAGAACACTTTATCACTATCACGTGCACAAACAGTCTTTTACCTCCACAATAAAACGCTTACTGTACGTCTGTCGCCTGACTTGAAAGCGAAAAATCATTCCAGGTAAGGTGGAGATGTAGATGTTACAGTGACTGAAATGTCCTCTCTTCAGTCTCCCAATAGCACGCGCGTAATAATCCACCCTCCCGTTGACCCGCTTTGAACGGAAGCTCGTGAGATCGATTCGGACAGCGATCGATGTCGGTTTGTCCAAGTCTAACGTATCCATATTCTGAGACGTTGACCGGAAGAAAGGTTGGTGTGGCGGTGACGGTGTACTTGGTCAAGAAAGTGTCACTAGAATGGATAGATGTGATGTAGACATTGTACATGTTGTCTTCGGTCACGTTGTGTGGAATGGGAGTTAGGGCATGATGGGTTATCTTTTCCTGTGACTGACGGGTCAGATTCTGTGGTCCGCTGAGAGTGGATGCGTTGTTGACCAGATGGGACGTTTTCCGGCCAACACTCGATTCCAAAGTAGTGTGTTCTACTTGTAAAAGTGAGAACAACCAATGACGTGTGGGTATCATGAAAAACATCTCAGCTAAACTTTTCACAAGACGTGCACACACACACACACACACACACACACACACACACACACACACACACACACACACTCACTCACTCACTCGCACGCACGCACGCACACACGCAAGCGCGCACACACACACACACACACACACACACACACACACACACACACACACACACACACACACGTACGCACGCACGCACGCATGCACACACGCATACATGCTCGTGCGCCTGCGCGCGCACACACACACAGACACACACGCGCGCGCCCACGCACTCACGCATCCGCCTCTCTCTATCCCCCCCCTCCCACACATACGTAAGGACAACGCTGTGTTCACGCCAAATCACAAATCCGCGTAATACTTCGACGGAAAAAAACAGCATTGTTGCTATTTGTACACGCGTGTGTATAGGCGTCCGTGTGCGTTTTCGGGTGTGCGTGCGTACGTGCGTCTCTTGTGAGGGTCCCAGACAGTGGAAGCGTATTCCAGTGTAGGACGAACCATGGACATATAGGTGGGCTTTGCCGACTTCAGCGGTGCAGTCTTTTAAGTTTCTGTGGAGGAAAACCCACTGTCCTGTTCCCTTTGGCTGCCACCGTTTCAACGTCCTTGGTCCAGGATAGATCCCTTGCCATGGTTACTCCTAAGTACTTAGCTGAGGATACTGCTTCCATGGTTTGTTCATGAAGAGTATATGCAGAATGGTAGGAAAGGTGTCTGCCTGGCGAGATGTGGAGTGTGTTACACTTTCCTGCATTGAATCTCATCTGCCAAGTGTCTTCCCAATCTGCCAGGCGATCAAGATCAGCTTGCAGCAAGGACTGATCCTTGGCACTGCAGACATTCCTGTAGAGGAGAGCGTCATCTGCGAACAGCCGGGTGTTGGAGTCCTTGGCTACATCAGGAAGGTCATTTATGTAGGTAAGGAAGAGAAGTGGACCCAAGACAGTGCCTTGGGGGACACGGGAGAGGACAGGGGCAGGAGATGAGTACGCCTTCGAGTACCACTTGCTGCGTTCTGCCGAAGAGGAACGACTGGATCCAGCCAAGGGTGTTGTTCCCTACTCCATAGTGTTGCAGTTTCCGCAGCAAGCGTTGTGAGGGACTTTGTCAAAGGCCTTGGAAAAGTCTAGAAGCACTACATCTACTTGCGCACCCTGGGAGAGTTTTCTTAGCAATGTTGTGGTTGGCGACGATCAACTGTGTCTCGCAGGAGCGTCGTTGGTGGAAGTCATGTTGACAGTCAGTGAGAACTTGGTGGAGGTCGAAAAAATCCATTACGTTACTGTGTACAATGTGTTCTAGCACTTTACACATGACAGAAGTCAGAGACACTGGTCTGTAGTTAGCTGGCAGGCTTCGATCACCCATTTTGAATATCGGGACAATGTTGGCCTGTTTCCAATCGGACGGAACTTGTTCAATGTCGAGAGAAAGTTGAAAGAGTTTAGTGAGGAGAGGAGACAGTTCTGAAGCTGTGTTTTTTAGGACGAAAGCTGAATGTTGTCTGGTCCCGTGGCTTTGCAAGGTTGGAGATTTAGAAGGGGTTTCTTACCGCCGGCTTCGCTGACTTGTATTGGGGTCTTGTTTTGATCATGCTTTGTTTTCAGCTATCTCCATATCCCGTGCAGATCTACTTCACCTAGCAATATCATGAATGAGGAGCAATGTTATTTTGAAGCCATTATGCCAACCATATCCCTAGACTGTGGCAAATATTTTTCACAACAATATTGATCAATAAATGAACGAATGAAATGTAATGGCTTCTTCTTCTTCTTCTTCTTCTTCTTCTTCTTCTTCTTACGTGTACACCCACGGTCAACATTTTGACCATTATCGGCGCTTTACGGGAGTGCGCAGAAGAAAAATAAAGTTTAAAAAAATGGGGGTGGGGGAGGAGGGGGGGGGGGGTTGACGAAGGGGTTGACGGTCTATTGTGGACGGTCTATTGAAGAAAAGGTGCCAAGGCTGGGGACAGGACGGCGTCTGCTGGTAGGCTGTTCCAGTCCCTGACTGTGCGGGGGAAGAAGGCCATATTGCGGTAGTCATTTTTTTGGCGGGGATCCTCTTCAGTTGTTTGCTGTGGCATCTTCTGGAGCGGCTCACAGCGGGGGCCCAGTTGGTTGCAGCGCACGCTCACCAGTTTGTTGATGATTTTGTACATCATGCAGAGGCGTGCTGTGCGTCGGCGCTGTACGGGGGGGGGGGGGGGGGGGGGGGGCATTTCAACTCATGCAGCATCTGTTCCACACTGGAAGTTTTCCTGTGGCGATTAAGGACAAAGCGGGCTGCGTGTCGTTGGACCTTCTCCAGAAAGTCACAGTCATTCTTATCGTGGGGATCCCAGACACAGGCTGAGTATTCGAGTACTGGACGGATCAGAGCTTTGCTGTTTGTTTGATGCGTTTGGAGCCGATTTTTAGATTTCGTTGGAGAAAACCCAGTGTGCGGTTTGCCTTATTGGCGATGCTGGTGATATGCTGATTCCATCGTCCATCACTCTGAATGGTGACCCCAAGGTACCTGGTGGAGGAGACATGTTCCAGCTGTTGGCCATGGAGTGTGTAGGCCACCTCTGGAGTCGGCTTCCGGCTTCGTTAAACGGTTAGGACGCTACACTTGCCGGGGTGGAACTCCATGTCCCACTGAGTCTCCCACTCACTCTGGGTGTCAAGGTCCTCCTGCAGTATCCTGCTGTCAGTATCAGACCTGATAGGGCGGTCAGTGGCAATGTCGTCCGCAAAGAGTCTGACGTTGGACGAGACGTGGCTTGGCAAGTCATTGATGTAAGCCAGGAACAGGCAAGGGCCCAGGACTGAGCCCTGGGGAACTGAAGACTTTACTTGAACAAACTCGGACCTGCTCCCCTCCACGACCACGGCCTGCCTCCTGTCTCGTAGGAAGTTGGAGATCCATCGATTTATGTCACCTCTAACACCATAGTAGTCGAGTTTATGCACTAGTAAGCTGTGATTCACTTTTCAAAAAGCTTTAGCAAAGTCAAGTACTACCATGCCAGTTGAGACAAGGCCTTTGTCCAGGTTTGATGTTAGCTGGTCTGACAGCTCAAGCAGTTGTGTCTCGCAGGAGTGTTTCTTGCGGAAGCTATGTTGCTGTGGAGTCAAGATGTTAGAAGATTCTAGATGTCCCATCACGTTGCTGACAATCACGTGTTCCAAAATCTTGCACGGGACGCAAGTAAGGGAGACTGGGGCGGTAGTTGCTTGGTTTGTAGTGTTCTCCCTTCTTATACACAGGTGTGACGTGTGCAATGCGCCAATCCTCGGGGACACAGCCAGTGGAAAGTGAGCGCTGGTAGATGATCGTAAGGAGAGGAGCCACCTCACTGGCCAAGGCCTTCAGCACCTGCGGGGAGATATTGTCTGGGCCTGCTGCTTTCGCCGGGTTCAGGTTCACCAGCAGTTTTTCAACTCCCGGTGATGTGACACTGAAGACTGGCATGGTGGGAAAGTCCTCTCGACTGCCTGGCATGCTACATTTCTCATGGACTTCTGTTGGTTGTAATCTTTGCCTTCGCTGAATGTCGTGACGAACTGGCTGCTCAGAGCCTCAGCCTTGGCCTTCGAGTCGGTGACGAGGCGGCCCTGGACCTTAAGGGGGGGGGGGGGGGGGGGGGGGACACCTGACTGCGATGTACGCTGGTGTTTAATGTACGGCCAAAACCGCTTCGTGCATAGTGTCCTGTCCTGCTCTTCTTCCTGAGGGGTGAACAGTCGGTTGACGTAATCCCAGTACGCGCGTCTCAGTTTCTGCTGCGCCTCTCTTCTCAGTCGTCTGAACTTCTGTCTTCATCTCCTCAGTTCCATGCTTCTTCATTTTCCGTAAGTTCTGTCCCTTTTCCTCAGGAGGCGTCTCACTTCTGAGGTGATCCATGGGTAGGAATCGGTTTCCTGGGAGTCTTGTGGGGAATATTACTTGTGATACTGCCCTGGATGGTGGTCTTGAATTTCATCCACAAGTCTTCTGCGGAGGTCGAGTCATTTGAAGCCATGGATCCATCTCAATTTGGAGCTCTGCCATCTCTTTCTTCATGCTGGACCAATCCGCTTTGTTGTACAGGGGGGATGGGGCGTGACCGGACAGTTGGTCAGGGAGACCTTCGTGTTGTACTCGACATACACAATCTCATGGTCTGAGAGGCCGGGCAGTATCTCTACACGGAGGATCAGGCTGGGGGCAGTTTGTCATGACGAGGTCAAGGGTGTTTTCTAACCTGGTGGGTTCGAGGACGACCTGCTCGAGGCCAACGTCGTGGAGCAAGTCTAGGAATTTCCGATGGAGGTCAGGATAGGAACACGATGGCTTGAGGGTCATAGTAGACCAGTCCCAGCGGGAAGGTTCAGGTCCCCCGCTATGAGCAGTTGTGTGTCATTGGTAGCGGCAGCCTTTCTGACAGATGACTGACTGAAACTGAATAAGGCTTTCTTTATCACCCGTCTTTCGTCGATAGTAGGCGCAGACATATAGGTGTCTTCTGATCTTTGTGACGATTTTTACCCATATATTCGTAGGCGCAGACATATAGGTGTCTTCTGACCTTTGTGACGATTTTTACCATATAGTAGGCGCAGACATATAGGTGTCTTCTGATCCTTTGCGACGATTTTTACCCATATAGTAGGCGCAGACATATAGGTGTCTTCTGACCTTTGCGACGATTTTTACCCATATAGTAGGCGCAGACATATAGGTGTCTCTGACCTTTGTGACGATTTTTACCCATATAGTAGGCGCAGACATATAGGTGTTCTTCTGACCTTTGTGACGATTTTTTGTACCCATAGTAGGCGCAGACATATAGGTGTCTTCTGACCTTTGTGACGATTTTTACCCATATAGGCGCAGGCGCAGACATATAGGTGTCTTGACCTTTGTGACGATTTTTACCCATATAGTAGGCGCAGACATATAGGTGTCTTCTGACCTTTGTGACGATTTTTACCCATATAGTAGGCGCGGACATATAGGTGTCTTCTGACCTTTGTGACGATTTTTACCCATATAG
>JADBJO010020036.1:0-32095 GCA_016801955.1 Conus betulinus | reverse complement strand
GGAACGCTGAAAAAACCGCAAGCAGCAAAGGATGTAAAGCAGGAAAGTGGCATCACCACGATTACAATACCAACTGGAATGTGAATGGTTTTGAGCAGAATGTGTTGGAACAGCTGTGGGAATGGTTGGTAAAATCGGAGAGAGCTAGAAGGGTGTATATTGACACGTTTTTTGGAATGGATAGAAAAGCAGCAATACATAGCCAATAAGCAGTGACCTGGAGCTCAAAGGGACGTAACAATGAAGACTGCATAGCAGCAGAAGGGATGGTGACAATGGTAAAACTGACTGTTGAAGTCAGAAGGAAATGCCAACGATGAACTCTGGAGGACACAGAACAGGAAAAAGTGAAAACCTTGCCAAAGAGATAAACAGTCAGGATAAATGGAGAAGTGAGGAAAAGAGAACTTATAGATGGTAAGGGAGTGGACAACAAAGTGTGCATAATATGAGAAGTGCAAGAATGAGACAAGGAGAACACAATGAAAGTAATGTGGAAGTTAGAACAGAGAGAAAAGAGAAGGAAAGTACTAAGAAACAGACCGGGGGGGGGGGGGGGGGGGGGGGGGGGGGGGGGGGGGGGGGGGGGGGGGGGAGAAGGTGCAGTGTGATGTGAAAAGTAAAATTGTGACAGCAAGGATACAGAAACATGGAGGTGGATTTGGTCAAAAAAAAATGGAAACGAGTAACTTGAACTGAGATGAAGAAGTATGAATGAGTAAAAGGAATGGAATAACCGGCTTGAGAGGATGCCATGGAAAATGATTGGAAAGCAGGCTAACAAAGACTGACAGAGGAAATGAAATATGGATGGTCCTGTACAGCATTGATCATGGGGTGAACAGGTGTGGGAATGAAAGGTGGAATCTGAACAGGCTGGATACTGAGAGCTGGAATGCTGGGGAAATGGAGTGGGAAGAGGGGACAGGTCAGGATGACAACAGACTGTCTCTGCACAAGATCTCACAGGGGCAGGAAGAAAAACGGGGAAAGACAGAGACAAACAGCATGGAGAAAAACATAACACAGGATGTCTTGCATGTCTGTAAACAAGTAGTAAAGTGGAAATAAGGAGGTTGAAAAAGACCACACATAAACAGTAAATGAAGCACCGTTCAGTTTACATTTGCAGTCTGGCTGGTAATGGAAGCAAAATGCAGTGAAAAGCATGTTTGTTTCAGGCAGGAACTGATGCAGATGCACAGCTGATATTGCAGTGAGCTGGGAATATGAAGTGATGCACCCATCCTCCTCCTCATTCCTAGCTAAATGTTCCATAGGAGATGAATGGTGACAGCTTTCAATTCAAGATTCAAAACGATTCCAAAAGATGAAGTTTACAATTTTAAGCAAAACTTTTACTTTTCTACAAGAACAAATGGAATGGCAGCAGAAAGGTGGGAGGGGAGGTATGCCATGGAGCTAGCAAATAAGTGGTGCGCCCAACCACCTAATTCCCAGCTCCATATGGCATACAAAAGGTGTGGTGGGTTTCAAAAACACCCCCTCCTCCCCCCAAAGGAAAGAAGCAGACTGCAATCTGCAGAGTTTGGAAATACCGTTTCGTGAATGTTTATGTCATGTTTGTGACTTCTGGAGAAGATAAATTGGTGCTCAAAAATCATGTCTGTTTTCTCCTGTGCATCAAGTAAAGCATTACGTTCCATTCTGTATTGCGTGTTTAGTGGCATTTTGGCTTCTCGCACTAATCACAAAAAGATGTGAATATTTCAAGAAGGTTCACAAATTTAAGCAAAACTTCGAGTTTCCAGAACAAAATGGAATGGCGGCAGAAAGGTGGGGGGGGAGGTACTGCCATGGAGCTGGCAAATAAGTGGTGCGTCCAGCCACCTGAGTCCCACCTCCATATGGCATACAAAAGGTGTGACGGTGATAAACACACCCCCTCCTCCTCCCCCAAAATGAAAGAAGCGGACTGCAATCTGTATAGTTTGGAAATACTTTTTCGTGAATTTTTATGTCATGTTTGTGACATCTGGAGAAGATAAATTGGTGCTGAAAAATCACATGTCTGTTTTCTCCTGTGTATCAAAACATGGCATTAATCTCCACTCTGTATTGTGTGTTTTAACTGGCATTAATGTCCCCTCTGTATTTTTTTTTTTTTACAAAAAAAGATGTGATTGTCTCACGAAGCAGGTGCAATGTAAGTGGATAGAAATCAAAGAAACCATCTTGAGCTAAAGAAAAAAAAAGTAATGCTGCATCAT
The DNA here is from genome assembly GCA_016801955.1 of Conus betulinus. NCBI lineage: Eukaryota > Metazoa > Mollusca > Gastropoda > Neogastropoda > Conidae > Conus > Conus betulinus. The sequence goes on along the minus strand of JADBJO010020036.1, from coordinate 29,864 downwards.
GTGAGAATACTGAAGTTTGCGATTTTGGGAATGGGAACTATTAAAATAAATAAATAAATAAATAAATAAATAAAAACATGAGGCACTGGGACAAACGAAAACAGTTTTGTTAAAGGAGAAGTAGCAAACCAAATGCTAGTAAAAGAAAGGGGGGGGGGGGGGGGGGGGGGGGGTGATCTGAAACTAAAATTGTGACATCAAGGATACAGAAAAAAAATTGAGCTGGATTTGGTGAAAAAGAAATGGAAGCGAGTCACTTGAACTGAGGTGAAGAACTATGAATGAGTAAAAGGAATCGAATACCCGGCTTGAGAGAATGCCCTGGAAAATGATTGGAGAGCAGGTTAACAAAGACTGAAAGAGGAAATGAAATGTGGATGGTCCTGTACAGCATTGATCATGGGGTGAACAGGTGTGGGAATGAAAGGTGGAATCTGAACAGGCTGGATACTGAGAGCTGGAATGCTGGGGAAATGGAGTGGGAAGAGGGGACAGGTCAGGATGACAACAGACTGTCTCTGCACAAGATCTCACAGGGGCAGGAAGAAAAAAACGGGACAGACAGAGACGAACAGCATGGAGAAAACATAAGAACACAGGATGTCTTGCATGTCTGTAAACAAGTAGTAAAGTGGAAATAAGGAGGTTGGAAAAGACCACACATAAACACAGTAAAAGCAGCACCGTTCAGTTTACATTTACAGTCTGGCTGGTAATGGAAGCAAAATGCAAAAATGCAGTGAAAAGCATGTTTGTTTCAGGCAGGAACTGATGCAGATGCACAGCTGATATTGCAGTGAGCTGGGAATATGAAGTGATGCACCCATCCTCCTCCTCATTCCTAGCTAAATGTTCCATAGGAGATGAATGGTGACAGCTTTCAATTCAAGATTCAAAACGATTCCAAAAGATGAAGTTTACAAATTTAAGCAAAACTTTACTTTTCTACAAGAACAAAATGGGAATGGCAGCAGAAAGGTGGGAGGGGAGGTATTGCCATGGAGCTAGCAAATAAGTGGTGCGTCCAACCACCTAATTCCCCAGCTCCATATGGCATACAAAAGGTATGATGGTATAAACACACTCCCTCCTCCCCCCCCCCCCCCCCCCCCCCCCCCCCCCCCCCCCCCCCCCCCCCCCCCCCCATAAAGAAGCGGACTGCAATCTGTATAGTTTGAAAAAACACCGTTTCGTGAATTTTTAGGTCATGTTTGTGACTTCTGGAGAAGATAAATTGTTGTTGGAAAATCACGTGTCTGTTTTCTCCTGTATATCAAGTAAAGTATTATGTTCCATTCTGTTTCGTGTGTTTAGTGGCATTTTGGCTCCTAACACTAATCACAAAAAGATGTGAATATTTCAAGAAGGTTCACAAATTCAAGCAAAACGTCGAGTTTCCAGAAGAACGAAATGGAACGGCGGCAGAAAGGTGGGAGGGGAGGTACTGCCATGGAGCTGGCAAATAAGTGGTGCGTCCAGCCACCTGAGTCCCACCTCCATATGGCATACAAAAGGTGTAACGGTGATAAACACACCCCCCTCCTCCTCCCCCCCAATGAAAGAAACAGACTGTAATCTGTATAGTATGAAAATACCGTTCGTGAAATTTTATGTCATGTTTGTGACTTGGTGAAGATAAATTGGTGCTGAAAAAAAAATCACGTCTGTTTTTCTCCTGTGTATCAAATATGGCATTAATCTCCACTCTGTATTGTGTGTTTTTTTAACTGGCATTAATCTCCCCTCTGTATTTTTTTTTTACAAAAATGTGATTGTCTCATGAAGCAGCTGCAATTAAGTGGATAGAAATCAAAGAAACCATCTTGAGCTAAAGGAAAAAAAAAGTAATGCTGCATCATGTGAGAATACTAAAGTTTGCAATTTTGAAAAAGGGAACTACTAAAAAATAAACATGAGACACTGGGACAAACAAAAAAAATTTTTTGTCAAAGGAGAAGTAGCAAACCAAATGCAAAGTAAATGAAAATTGGAAAGAATGATTTTGTATACTGAACCTTTGTGGGAAAGTGCCAATTTTGGGAGAACATAAATTTCAAGACACAAAAGGGATAGCTGGAAGGTTGATTGGAATGCTGAAAAAAAAGGCAGCGAAAAAAAATTTACTGAAAGATGAGAAGCAGCAAAGGATGTAAAGCAGGAAAATGGCAATACAATACGATTACAATACGAACTGGAATGTAAATGGTTTTGAGCAGAACGTGTTGGAACAGCTTGGGGGATGGTTGGTTAGTAAAATCGGAGAGAGCTAGAAGAGTGTATATTGACACGTTTAGTTCAACGCATCAATGGATAGTAAAGCAGCAATACATAGCCAATAAGCAGTGACCGAAAGCTCAAAGGGACGTAACAATGAAGACTGCATAGCAGCAGAAGGGATGGTGACAATGGTAAAAAAACTGACTGTTGAAGTCAGAAGGAAATGCCAACGATGAACTCTGGAGGACACAGAACAGGAAAAGAGTAAAACCTTGCCTAAAGAGATAAACAGAGGAGGAAATGGAGAAGTGAGGAAAAAGAAAACTATAGATGGTGAGGGAGGGAGGTGACAACAAACGTGTCCGTATGGAGAAGTACAAGGATGAGACAAGGAGACCAAAAAGACCGAAAAGAGTTGAGGAAGGGAGTAGATGGTTGGAGGGTCTGTTCACATGTTAATCTGAATAAGACAGAGGAAATGCAATGGAAAGAAAAATGAAATACGAGATTAACTGTAAGAAGAAATGGAATAAAGAGGGCTTTGAATAGAGCTGGCAGGAACTGGGGTTCATTCTCAAGAAAGATCACCATTTTCACACCATGAACATCACACACACACACACACACACACACACACACACACACACACACACACACACACACAGTGTGAAGTGGATAGGGGTGATGGTTACAATAGAGATGGTCATAACAGGGAAGGCAGTCTATGAGATCAAAAGGTACGACAATAGATAGGGGAGGTCGTTTAGAATAGAAAGAGATGGACATGGCAGTGAATGGAGCCCATGACCTCAGAAGATATGACCATGGATAGGGGTGGCCATTTAGGACAGGAAGAAATGGACATAGCAATGAACGGAGTCCATGACCTCAAGGTATGATAGTACATACACGCGGGTCATTAAGAATCAAAAAGAGATGGACATGGCATGGTAGGACAAGAGAAGTACAGTGGGTAGGGGTGGTCAGACCAGAAAGAGTACATGACCTGAAGGTATATATTGACGCGGGTCATTAAAAATTCAAAGAGATGGACATGGCAGGGAAGACAGGAGTCTCACAAGGTGTGACAGTGGGTAGGGGTGGTCATTGGACCAGAAAGAGATGGACATGGCAGGGAAGACAGTCTACAGTCTCACAGTGGGTAGGTGTTTGATCACAGGTGGTACATAAACGCGGGTCATTAAGAATTCAAAGAGATGGACATGGTAGGGAGAGAGTCTACAGTCTCACAAGGTGTGACAGTGGGGGAAGGGGTGGTCGGTGAGGATACGAAGAGGTGAGTATGGCAGGAAAACGAGTCTACAACCAATGGCAATGGCAAGGCATGGGGCCATTCCAGTTTATGTTCCCACTTTTATCAAAAAAAGAATGGATGAGAAGACGAAATGGGGAATGAATTGGGTAGCCAATGCTGGAAATAAGAGGCGTTCAGGGAGGGCGTGTGTGTGTGCGCGCGTGCGTGTGTGCACTCGCGCATGCTCGAGAAGGGAAGGTTAGTGAGGGAATAGGGTATTTGATACTGGGTTACAGTGGCCAAATTTGGATAAGAGACGTGAAAGGAATAAACAGAAGTGGATGGTAATGAGGTAGAGCATGGATGGAGGGGTGGGAAGGGAACAAGGAGCAGGGGGGGGGGGGGGGGGGGGGGGGGGGGGGGGGGGGGGGGGGGGGGGCAAGAAAAAAGCAAGGACTGGACTGAGTAGGATCAGGGTCAGCAAGGGAAAATGATATATGGTAGGGTACACAGTGGAAAGCGTGGAAGGAAAAAAAAAGAAGAGGAGTGAACAAGGAATGAAGGAGAGAGGACAAGAAAGAAACTGGTTGGAATTCCTCATTTTGAATTTTGTTGATTATACCCCCAACGACACACAGTTTTTTCAGTTTTCATTCCCTTCTTTTCTTTTTTTTTTTTTTCTGAGTTGTAATCATTATGACCTAGTTCACAAACAAAGCTTGTTTTCTGGTTTGTCAATATCACAAACAAAAAAAAATGCTTTAAAAAGTCAGACCAAAACAAACCAAAAAAAAAAAAAAAACTGGAAAGGACACAAACAACATCTCTCTCTATGTGATTTAGCTAAACTGTTATATCTTGAAGATAAAAAATCAGCTGTGCTACAAACAACTGGCTTTTCATTGATTTTTCACAAGAAAAAAAAAAAAAGGCATAAGGCAATGAAAAGCATGTCATTGCCACAAAATACGTAAAATTACAGAGGCAAACAGACACTGGAGAGTGGACACCAACTATGTCCTTTTTAATTTCTAAAAGCTTTGCGGCCCATCTCATTTTCATCAATATCTTCCCATCTGACCCTCAAATTCCCAATGAGCGATCTTCTCAAGTTATCTTTCCTCAGCACATTTCTCTCTTCTTCTGTCTTCTGTTTCTATTTTCCACCTCCTTCCATGAATATATCTTTCTCCATTAGAGCTGTGTACCACTTCACTGACCATCATTTCTCATCTTGTTCATTATCTTCCTATTTCTGCGTATGTCCTGCCCCTTTTTCTGATGCAGTGCAGACGCATATTCCAGGTTTCTAGCCACAACTTTTGGTTGTTTTATTTACTTTCTCCCAATTCCCACACTTCTTCCTGAAAGCTGTGTACGCCAGGTAGCTGGTGGAGTCCTTACCAAACTAACCAGATCAGAGCGAGTATATGACGTTTAAACAGTCCCAGGTGGATTTTTCTAGGAATATGAATAGATTACAAACAAGGCCAGTTATCAGTCTTGCGGTATCTCGTAAACTGTGGAAACATGGAAGAATACATATTTCCTTAGGTGGAGCAGAACTGGGACTGTGCTCAGATTTCTCTTTGGAATTGGCGCTGGGGGCTGATCCAGGCGAATGGATGAAAACGTGGAAACACAATGAAATGGAATAGCTGATGGAAGATGGAAAGTGTGATGTAGAATACTTTTTAGCCCCCTTAAACATATCAAACAGTACTTTATTCAAGTGAGAAAATCATCCACAAAGCCCATCACACATGTTATGGATGTATGATACAACACCCAGAATATCACGCAGTAACATACATATCCTACCACCAGTCCACAAATCGGTATGCCAGCAATGAAGACGAGCACATTAATTCAAATATCGCACAGACTGGATCGGTACCATTTCACAGGAGAAATGCCAAAAGGATACACGCACTCAGATTTTCATTTCTGGATTATCTTCCTCTTCCTCGACGTTTTCTCGACTGAATCAGTAACACGCACAGAGGAGGAAGAGGTGCACTCAGGAAACAGGATCAGCAGACACCAGCGCAGTCAGGCATCAAGGCATGAGGTGCTGAAATCCTTGGCTGGCTGAAGCAGGAATCGAACTGCTGGAGCCAAGCCTTGGTAATGTCTGCACAACAAATGAGAGGTCAGTGGCTCACGTGGCCTTGTGGACAATGCATGTGTCAAAGTGGCAAAAAAAAAAAAAAAATCCTTATTTCATGCTTTGAACGTCTCACAGGGCTTGTGTGGCTATGTCCACATTTTCCCCACAATAGAAGATAACATATTAATGGAAAGCTGCTTTAGCATTCACTCGTTTCACTTCTTTTCATCATGAGTTCATTATTCTCTTACGTATTATGCATACCACCTTTCCCCCTATTACCTACATCTTACCCCAGGGATTCGGTGATAGCAGCTGTGTCGAGCGGTCATGGTTTTTGCTTGCTCCAAGCACGCAGCAGCAAAGTTCATGAGCTGACTCATTTTTTTTTTTCGACTTTGCCGTTTTTTTTCACCACTCCGAATCGACACAGTGGTTTTTACACAGCAACTCTAAGATTTCGTTTGTTGACAGTTTCGTCCGTTGTATTTACAAGAATAACAACTGGCGTCAATCCAGTCTTCATTAAGGTCAAAGACATCCCTGACGCAAGCAACAACAGACCTACAGGCATTGAACTTTGCTTGGCAGGCGAGAGGTCAGGCAGACAGGGATCGATAGTCAGGGTGCAACAGATAAACGGCCTCTGGGGGATCTATCCCACAACGACAGAGGCGAGAAATCAGCTCCTGACTCGGGGTATGAGGGTAAGAGGGACAACAGTACAACTTGCTAATACTAACCCTTTACTCTGAAGAGTGACACAGGGGAGGAGAAGCCAACAACCAAAGTGTGAGTCAACAACGTACCCTATCAGTGGCCGACTCAGACGTCGAACATTCTCTAGCAATGGTAGGGTGCGAGTTGCGCTCTTCAATCAAAACAGAGAGAGCGAGGGATGCAGACGGAACACTTACCCATTTCTAACGGGGGGGAGGTTCGTGTTCATCACTGTCCCTGATGTGCCTCTGGACAAGCTCCTCAAAGCAAGTCTCTTCTGGGCTAAAAATCTATCACAAAGAACAAAAGTTGGCTCAGAAAAAAAAAAAATGTTGTAATTGCCAGGGACAGAGCCACCATGCCTCAGTGTGCAACAAAGAGGTTGTTTGCCGTGAGTGCAGACAATCCGGCCATAAGCGCGGGGATCCTCTGTGCCAGTTTTTTATTAATTTATTTATTTTTACAGGGACTCCAGCCGAGGACAGAGAGGATACACCCAGAGTGGGTGACACCGCGCTGATGGACAGCGACCAGCCCGACGACTGCCACAGACGGGAGGACCATGCAGCCAGAGGCATGCCCAGCAAGCATCAGGCCACACTCTCTGCTTCCCTGCAGCTGGAGAGCCTGTCCCGGAGCAGCAGGTCAGAGACCCCTTATACGCCGGTGATCCAAGGGGGTCCAACCTTAAAGAGGTGGTGGGGATGGGTAATCGCCTGAAAAAAAAGACAGTGGTAAATCCACCCATCAGACTCCCTGCAGTACGCACATTGGGGTAAGCGACCAGTGTGGGTAGACACCCTACCTCCTCAGACAGATCTCATGGCTTCGGCCTCACTTGATTAACGGACATTGAGTATGGAATTCGGAAAAGGTGTTGTGTAATATGCGTATAGTGCTTCCAATGGACAAAATACGTATGTGTTTTTTTTTGAATGTAAGAGGTCTCAGAAATAAATTCAAAAGAGCCGCTATTTTTTATTATTTAAAAATAATTTAATTCATATTGCCTGTTTAAAAGAAGCCCATGTAACCGAGAATGATGCGTTGCTATGGGAAAAAAAAGTGGAGAGGAAAGTTTTACAATGAGGGTACTAAAAGGAGTCAAGGAGAGATTATTCTAATATTTTTTTTTTTAAATGATGTTAACGTACGTAGGGTTGAACTGGCTTTAGAGAGAATCTTAGCTGTGTCAGTCAAAAGTGAACTACATCACTTTAAATTGGCAAATATGTATGCTCCAAATAATACGAAAGATAAAGCAATTTTCATGACAAAATTACAGCAAACGTGTGCTGAATATAGTGAGCAAAATCTGTTGTTTGGTGATTTCAATTGTGTATGAAGAACAGTCTTGATATTATTACGGGTCCATTTCATCCTGAATCAGAGGTTAGAGAGTTAAATAATGTAGTAAGAAATATGAACCTGACAGACATCTGGAGAGTTTTTCAATGAAGAAAAAGATTTCTCCGAAGTACGAATCACCCTTTTTTATTGCTCGACGTTTGGATTACCGTTTTGTGCCAGAGGAAATGTTGCGCTTCGTGTGAACTCACGACAGTTGCGCATTCAGATCACAAAGCTGTCATAAAGGAATTGAACAACGGTCATTTTGAGAGAGGTCCAGGATACTGGAGATTTAACTTTTTTTTTTTTTTTAAAGACACAAAGTTTGTTGCAAAAATGAACCATTTATTAGACAAGCATCTTAATGATGCTACCAATGATGTTTCTTATATACGTACGTGGAACTCTGTAAAGTTGAAATTGGTAGGCCTACTTTTTGTACTGAGTATGGAAAATCACTTGCATGTAAAAGAAGAAAAAAAACAACGTGAGTATCATCTGAACGCACAGCTTATGGAAAAAGAAAGACATTAGCCAACAATCCCTCTGATGTAGGGGTACAGAAACGGTATCTTAGTTTAAAACAAGAAATAGAGTTGTTGCAGGTTGAGAGAGCGAGAGAGCGCAAATTAGAGCGAGAATTAAATGGATTGAAGAAGGTGAAAGGAATGCAATATATTTTTGCAATCTGGAAAAAAAAAAGCTAGAGGAAAGAAGAAAGTAATAACGAGATTAACTGAAGAAAGTGAGATAATTACAGATCAGACAAAAATTTTGGAAGAACAAGTCATCTTTTACAGGACAGGAAACTTATTAATCAAGAGAGTGCAGAAAAAGACGTTGGGGAGCAACAAATACATTTATGGAAAATGAAAACTATCCAAGACTAGACGTTAATGAAGCTGTTTCATGCGAGGGCATGGTGACAGTGGAGGAGATGACAAGCGCTTTGAAGAATATGAGAAATGAATCTGCCCCCGGCAATGATGGACTGACAATAGAGTTCATTTTTTTCGGACTAAGATATGTAAAACACTCAGTCGTTCATAGAGGCTTTCCATGTTGGTACACTATCATATTCTCAAAGATATGGTGTAATAACTCTGTTACATAAGGGAAAAGATTTAGATAGACAAATTAAACAGCTGGAGGCCAATCACGTTGACTAACGATTACAAATTACCAGTCAAAGTCTTAGCGTTAAGACTTGGACGAGTCATCACTAACTTAGTAACCGGAGACCAGGTAGGGTATATCAAAGGCAGAAGAAACATTGCCACAATCGTAAGATCGATTGATGATGTAATCAATTACCTAAATAAAACTAATAGAGCAGGCTTCTTGCTCGCTATTGACTATGCAAAAGCATTTGATTCGATATCAAAGAGTTTTCTGCTGAAAGTGTTTGACGTTTTTGGTTTTGGACCAGATTTTTGAAAATGGGTGTCTATTTTGACGAACGGAAACATGACCTCTGTAAATCATGGAGGTTGGATTTCCGAGCCTTTTGATGTGAACTGCGGAGTAAGACAAGGTTGTCCATTCGCACCATTAGCCTTTGTGCTAGCCGTCGAGCTGCTAGCCATTAAGATTCGAAATAGTTCGATTGCAGGCTTTGAAGTTCCTTTACATTCTAGGAATGGAAATTCTACATTTATAAAAAACAAACGGCGAATGACACAATATTGTTTCTAAAAGACCGACATTAAATCATTAAAAATGTTGTCATCCTTTGAAAACGTTTTCTGGATTAAAATTGAATGTTCAGAAAACAAAAAAAACTTTACTAATGGGAACTATGAAAAAAGACTAAGATCTCCCATTCACAACAGTAAACACAGAATTAAGGTATTGGGAATATATTTTGATACCAGTAAAATGGTAAAGAACATTGATGAAAACTGGAATGAATGAAAGAATCAATAAAGTGAATAGTATAATAAACAACTGGAAAAGGAGAGATGTCTCTATTCAAGGTAAAGTGACTGTAATAAAAACTTTTCCTCTAAGTCAATTTGTTTATGTAGTGCAGTCTATTGGTCTTCCAGAGGCAGTGCTGCATAAAAATTAATACAGCGTTATATACCGATTTGTATGGGGGGGAAAAAAAATCAGTAACAGGAAAGCATTCGGGAAAGTGAAGAGGAAAGTAATGGAATCTAATGCGGATGAAGGTGGTCTGAACATGATCAGTATGCTTCAGTTCCAGAAGGTTCTGAACTTACAATGGATGGGTAAGTTATATAATGCTAAAGAAAATGAAAAAAACTGGCAGCTGATCCCATTGTGGCATTTAAAGAAACTGGCGAAGGGGGATGATTTCTTTAATGTAAACACAAGGACAAGGATATGCAGGGTATTATTAAAATTGAAAATGATTTCTGGAAAGACATATTTGCATGTTATCTAGATAACAAAACTATAAATAAAGTGAAATAAACAGTGGTAATTTCCAGTCGCAGCTTCTTTCAACACTAGATGGAAGATATAATCCATCTGAACGAACACAGAATTCTGTCACTTGACGAAGTACAGACTATGATTGGGGGAAGAAAGGCTAACATTATTTTTGAATATAATGTCCTATATTATTCTATTCCAAAAGAGTGGATTCAATGGATAGAGAGAGAGATCCATGCACAAGCCAACAGGATTGTGATGCAAAACATTTTAATACAAAACCAAAGAAAACCTGGAAAGTGTTATCCAAAGACAACGGAACAAATTTACCGACGACGGCCCATTACTTCTGAGAAAAGAAATTTGGGTTCACTCTAGACAAACAGGCCTGGTCTAGGGCTAAAGAAACCACCAAAGAAGACCTAAGAGTCCTTCAGTGGAAAGTTACATGATATTTACCCTACAAATATAATGTTAAACAAAATGAAAATATGAGAAAATAATGTTCATATTGTGCTGATACAGTGGATTTCATTGAACATTTTGTCTATAATTGTCCAATTGTTAAGAAGTTTTGGGATTTCATCGAGCAGAAAATTTATGTAGATACAAATATTAGAGTAAGGTTGTCAGTCACTGATGTTCTGTTTGTTGTGAACAGTTCAGTCTGCCCACGTGGAAAATATGTATACATCGATCTCATTCTATTAGTTGGAAAAATGTCTATCAGTATTTGTCAAAAGACACTGTCTGCATTCTCATTGCAATCAATCTTTGAACAAGAATTCAATATCAGGAGCTAGTTCATACCTCACCTCATCTTCCAGCTTCTTCCGGCAACGTCAACGCAACCCCCCCCCCCCCCCCCCCCCCCCCCCCCCCCGCGCCCGCTCCCTTTTTACTGCCCTCTTTTTTTCTTTGTTGGCCTGTGTCGGTTCCTTAGTAGTTGGCTATCTCTCTTTCTTTGTTGGCCTGTGTCGGTTCCTTAGTAGTTGGCTATCTCTCTTTTTCTTTGTTGGCCTCCCAGTCGGTTCGTTAGTAGTTGGCTATCTCTCTTTTTCGGTTCGTTAGTAGTTGGCTATCTCTCTTTTTCTTTGTTGGCCTGTGTCGGTTCGTTAGTAGTTGGCTATCTCTCTTTTTCTTTGTTGGCCTGTGTCGGTTCGTTAGTAGTTGGCTATCTCTCTTTTTCTTTGTTGGCCTGTGTCGGTTCGTTAGTAGTTGGCTATCTCTCTTTTTCTTTGTTGGCCTGTGTCGGTTCGTTAGTAGTTGGCTATCTCTTTTCTTTTTGGCCTGTGTCGGTTCGTTAGTAGTTGGCTCTTCTTTTTTTCTTTGTTGGCCTGTGTCTCGTTAGTAGTTATTTATCGGTTCGTTAGTATTATCTTATATGGTTATTCATTATCACTGTTAGTTCATGTTTCCAAATTTCAGTTGATTGTTTCATTCATTCTTTCAATTGTTAACTCATCTAATTTCCTTCGGGGGAATGGGGTGGGGATGGGGGAAATTCGTGATTCACTGTATCTTTGCTTATTCATTCTGTGACTACATATATTTGCTGAGAGGAGTTATAAATCTGTATATGCTTTGACTATTACCCATTATTTTGTACGCCTGCAATCTGTGTGCGCGCACGCGCATGCACTCACATGCACGCGCACACACACACATACACACACACACACACACACACACACACTCTCTCTCTCTCTCTCTCTCTCTCTCTCTCTCTCACACACACACACACACACACAGACACACACACACACACACACACACACGCGCGCGCGCGCGCGCGCGCGCGGCTGTCTCGCTACTGAGTCTTCCTCACTACGAGTCCTTCCTCACGTCCCCTCGCAGCTCCCCCCCCCCCCCCCCCCCCCCCCCCCCCCCCCTTCTTCACTGTAAGGATGGCGTTTATGGGGGAACTGGCAGGCGCGCGACTAGCTTACTTGTGATTGTAGTAGGAAAAACCTTATTTATCCTTTCGTTCCGTGTTCGCTCGTTCATTCAGTCATTCTTGCATGTTTTCGTTTTTCCTTCCAAGGAGGGGCTTCTGGGAAACGTCCGGGAACACAGGAGAGAGTAGAAGAGGCGAAAGGAAATCTTTACGCTGTATTCAGTGTATTCAACCTGCTGACATCTAGGCCTGAAGATTATGGTTTCACATTTGCTTAACAACTGTACATTTATTTTTATTTAGTTTGTCTTTACACAGCAACGAATTCTTTTTCTTTTTGTTCTTTCTTTTTCTTTCTTCTTCTTCTTCCTTCCTTTCCTTCCTTCCTTTTTTCTCTTTTGTCTGTCTGTCTGTTGTTTTTTGTAAGCAGCACATTATCAGAGTGAGTGTGCCAGTACACCACACATTAGAACATAAACAAACCTGGACACATTTATCAAACGCCACAACACTAAAATCAGCAAAATATTCCATTTGTAAGGGAACATTCAAACTATGCATGGCGTGTAAGAGACTGGTTGTTTAAAAACAAGAAAAAAAAAAAAAAAAAAAAAAAAAAAAAAGCCAGTTATGGATTTTTTTTTTTAGATGAAGAGGACAAAGTGAAGCGCCAAATAATGAAGAGGTGGATTTCGGCCTTGGGGGTGGGAGTGTGAGGGGGGGGGGGGGGGGGGGGGGGGTCACCGCCTTAGGTGCTCCATTGATCCGACAACTGATGCCACAAAAAAAAAAAAAAAAAGAAAACTGTGAAAAAAAACAAAAAAAAACACATCTTACTACATGACCATCACTTCTCTCCCACCTCTACCCATATCCCCCCCCCCCCCCCCCCCCCCCCCCCCCCGCAAGTGTAACCCAACGTTTGTGATGGCAAATTATGCTTAATTCTGGGGTGGGAAGTGGCTCGACACTGCTGGAAATTTGAACCTGGGGGGATAAATGACGAGGACACCTACCCGATTATGCTCTATGCATCATGCCAGAATGTTATGCGCTCTGTTTGCATCTGAGCCTAAGCGTCAGCTATGGAGCATAGTCAGCATAGGCTTGGAACAAAATTATCTTAATGAAAATATAGTTGCTAAAAGCAAAGATCAATAAGTAATCATGGGAAAATAAATGATGATATTATGGCACGAAAAGTGTGCCTTAATGCATTATCGGGAGTCACGGTATCTGTCCATGGGTAGGGGGTAACTGCACGTACTGTTATGTTCAGTCTTTGCTCATCTAGAGCCTTACCTCATTCTTGAGGCGTTGTGACCTCTGTGGAGCAGGCACTGGGGCTGGCGGAGGAAGAACACCAGCTGGAAGATGAGGGGCACCAGGCGCCAGTTGCTTCCTGTGCCCTCGGACGTGGAGGTGGCGTCAGCAACATCTCTTCTTCGGAGTCAGTGTCCAAGGCGTCAGCGGAAAAGGTGCAGGTTGTTGCCATGGCAAAGGCTCTGGTTCCTCATCTGGGAGATGGCGGCTAGGAGGAGGTCTCTTTGGTTCACGATCCTCTCTTGGCCACCTGGCAGGCCAGCATACACCAGCTTATGTTGGGTTGGCGGTGACACTGTGTGGGTCAGGCTGGCAGTCCCTGGATCCTGTTGCGGCCTAGAACCAGTCGTGCACGTAGACATGTTCGCCAACCTGGAGATCGTGGCTAGATGTCATGTAGACAATCAAATGCCTCCTGGTGAGCTACCCCGAGTTGGTGTTGCCATATATCACTCCGCTGTGCCTGCCATTGTTGTGGAACGTCCCAGGAGGTCGTCAATGGGTAGCCTGGGCTCCTGCCCAAAAAGGAGGAAGATGTTTAACCAGAAACAAAGTTATACAGGCAATCCAAATCTCAAGACATTGCTGGGACATAAGAGATGGGGCACATTTTTTTGTGACAATATGTGAATCTGTTTTGACCTAATTCAACACGACGTAAGCTCATACTGTGTTAAATGCCGACGTGTCAGGTCTATATCATTGCCACCGAGTTAGTAATTAACACAGGCTATGTATAGGTTATTTCATGCACTGTGTCTTTTGATGTCTATACAAATTGAAGATTTGGTATATCTGTTCTACGTGTTGTGTTCTTTCTCCCTCCTGGCCCCAACACACATACTGCATATGAGTCAGCCACCACCCATTGCAAAAGTTATTCCCCTTCTCACTTCTTGGGTACACACGTGTATACACACACGAGAGAGAGAGAGAGAGAGAGAGGAGAGAGAGAGAGAGAGAGAGAGAGAGATGCAAAGACAGTGAAAATGCTGGAGTAGAGTAGCCCATGAAATCAAAAGGTCAAATGTGTACACTACTGACGGAAATCTGTTCATATTTCTCTCTCATTGGAAATGCTATCCTTAGCAGGTGTGGAGGGGTTCTTACCTTCCTGTGGAGGAGAAGTGCGCGTCTTTCTGCACGCGCGGGACAGGACTTGGATGGCGGACATTGTGTATGTGACGACAGCGGTGGAGAAAGAGCAGGTTCTTGGTTGTTGTCGTCCATCACCTCTTCAGACATGGAGTCCGGCTTCCTTGATGATGAATGCTGTTGTCGTCCATCACCTTTTCAGACATGGAGTCCGGCTTCTTGATGGTGAATGCTGTTGTCGTCCATCGTCTTCTTCAGACATGGAGTCCGGCTTCCTGATGGTGATGGTGAATGCTGTTGTCGTCCATCGCCTCTTCAGACATGGAGTCCGCTTCCTTGATGATGAATGCTGTTGTCGTCCATCGTCTCTTCAGACATGGAGTCCGGCTTCCTTGATGGTGAATGCTGTTGTCGTCCATCGCCTCTTCAGACATGGAGTCCAGCTTCCTTGATGATGAATGCTGTTGTCGTCCATCGCCTGTTTAGACATGGAGTCCGGCTTCTTTAATGATGAATACTGTTGTCGTCCATCGCCTGTTTAGACATGGAGTCCAGCTTCTTTAATGATGAATCCTGTTGTCGTCCATCGCCTGTTTAGACATGGAGTGAATGATGAGTCCAGCTTCTTTAATGTGAATGTGTTGTCGTCCATCGCCTGTTTAGACATGGAGTCCAGCTTCTTTAATGATGAATGCTGTCGTCGTCCATGGAGTCCAGCCTGTGATTGCTGTTGTCGTCCACATGGAGTCCAGCTTCTTTAATGATGAATGCTGTTGTCGTCCATCGCCTGTNAATGATGAATACTGTTGTCGTCCATCGCCTGTTTTAGACATGGAGTCCAGCTTCTTTAATGATGAATCCTGTTGTCGTCCATCGCCTGTTTAGACATGGAGTCCAGCTTCTTTAATGATGAATGCTGTTGTCGTCCATCGCCTGTTTAGACATGGAGTCCAGCTTCTTTAATGATGAATGCTGTTGTCGTCCATCGCCTGTTTAGACATGGAGTCCAGCTTCTTTAATGATGAATGATGCTGTTGTCGTCCATCGCCTGTTTAGACATGGAGTCCAGCTTCTTTAATGATGAATGCTGTTGTCGTCCATCGCCTGTTTAGACATGGAGTCCAGCTTCTTTAATGATGAATACTGTTGTCGTCCATGGCCTGTTTAGACATGGAGTCCAGCTTCTTTAATGATGAATACTGTTGTCGTCGTCCATCGCTGTTTAGACATGGAGTCCAGCTTCTTTAATGATGAATACTGTTGTCGTCCATGGCCTGTTTAGACATGGAGTCCAGCTTCTTTAATGATGACTACTGTTGTCGTCCATGGCCTGTTCAGACATGGAGTCCAGCTTCTTTAATGATGACTACTGTTGTCGTCCATGGCCTGTTTAGACATGGAGTCCAGCTTCTTTAATGATGAATACTGTTGTCGTCCATGGCCTGTTCAGACATGGAGTCCAGCTTCTTTAATGATGACTACTGTTGTCGTCCATCGCCTGTTCAGACATGGAGTCCAGCTTCTTTAATGATGACTGGAGTGTTGTCGTCCATGGCCTGTTCAGACATGGAGTCCAGCTTCTTTAATGATGACTACTGTTGCCTGCAGATTCCATCAGATCCCCAGAGTGGTCTCCTTCAAGCTGTCTGACCATGGTCATATCTGCGCTTGTGGCTCACCCCATGGAAAAGGTTCACTTGCACGTGTCACGGAGAACACTGGGCTACCAGGTGGATGCCCGTCGAGACTCTGACCCTTTGTTGTAGCTCAGATCTGGTTCCTGTTCCTGTTGTAAACGAAAAAAAAAAGTTATCTAACGTAGGGTTGGAGAGACGGTCGGTCAGTAAACTCAGAAAACTAACCGATTATTTCATCTGTTGGAACAATGCAACTGTCTATTGGGAAGGGCAGGGAGGGGGGGGGGGGGGTAAGAAAGTTGGAGGAAGGGGACGGGAATGGAGTATCTGTTAACTGCTCCTTCTCCACACTTGGGTACATTGTCATTTTTTTTTTTTCACACGAAATGAATTTGCACGCAAAATGAATACACATGGCAAACTAATCATCAGAACGAATCATCAGAACGACTGGGTGATATGAGAGAGAGAGAGAGAGAGAGAGAGAGAGAGAGAGAGAGAGAGAGAGAGAGAGAGAGAGAGAGAGAGAGAGACAGACAGACAGACAGACAGACAGACAGAGACACTGAAAGAGAATGAATGAATGAATGGTTTATTGTGATGAGCTTTACAAAGCCCATCACAAGGGTGGGGAAGTACGGAGGGGCAGGGACTGTGTATATAACAAAAAATCATAGATAAACATGACCAATACATAACAGGAAAGATCATCGTGACGAGGAATTCAGATCATGGAAAAGCATCGAATCAGTTATCAACACCGAACACTAATAACAGTCATTCTCATAACGTTCATGAACAATAGCGACAATGCAGTAGTCACGATGGATCGCCAAGATTTCGGTTTTCACCCTCTGTAATTCGTGTCACGCAGCCTCTCACTTCTTCCTTCAAGGAACAAGCGGTCATCCCATCTTCCTTGTTATTTCTTCCACACATGTCATGACGTCTCCTATTGTAATATTGTCGGCATGTGGTGTCGTTCACATAATAAAATCAGAGGAATCTTCACAATCACTGCTACTATCTATCACACACACATGTTCGCTTCTGCGACAAAAAGGCTTGGGTTACACGTTTGAGTTGGAGTCTGTGTCGTAGTTATTAATGGACTGTCTTTTTGTCTTTTGGGTATCAGAAACATCTACATGATCTCCATTAACACTTTGTGTGTCCACATCACTGTCATTGTGGAATTGTAATGAGGGAACAACAGTAACTGACTCACAGTCTATGTCACACTGTGCCATGCCGATGCGTGTTTCACTGCCTGATGGTTCACTTGGTGCAGGCGAAGATACAGTTGAGGGGTGGTGATCAGAAGACTGAAAGATGTCAGCACAGGCAGCTCCATTGATGTTGTCATTCTGTCAGTGTTGTTTGACAGGCAAGCGGGGGCTGGCAGGAACAGACCGGACGCAGAACAGACCGGACGGGGTCAGTACACATTCACTGCCTTATGTTTCCTGTGTTCCTGGGCCCTTTGTCTGTCTGTCTTGACCTGGGATGCACGTTTTCTTCTGCATACAGCGCTGTGAGCTTTGGCTGGCACGGCAGGGGAATGGGCAGCAACTGTTTTTCAGTCTAAGAACGACAACAGTGATTGTCTCTGCCTTCAATTTTTAGAAGATGATAACGTCATGTCATGCAGAGCGGTGTTCAAGATATTTTCTAAATCTAATGGTAGACCTTCAACTGGCATTGTAGTAGTTTTGTTGTAAACACAGACAAAATTTACCGGAGCTACGGGAAGTTCGACCTGCTGGCAGCCAGACAAGGAAGTCGAGAGAGAGGAGAGATAGAGAGAGAGAGACAGAGAGAGAGACGAGAGAGAGAGAGAGAGAGAGAGAGAGTGGGGACGGGGGGGGGCTCCTGGACTGACCTGGTAAGGTACAGTGCGTGTGTGTGTGAATGTACAAGTGCTTAAAAGTATGTAAATTTATGAGCTTCTCCAAAGTGTACTGAAACACTTTAATGACAAAGATCCTGCACATAAATCCTGCCAGAGGAAATCCATCCCAGTACAGACAGTTTTGTGTTAAAAGCGAGTGAGTGTGGTGTGTGTGTGTGTGGGGGGGGGGGGGGGGGGGGGGGGGGCAGAAATCTTTTCCCCGTACTCTCCACCAATGACATAATGACACCAAGTGCGGTGTATGCGCGCGCGCGCGCGCGCGCGCACACACACACGCACACACGCACACACACACACACACACACACGCACACACACACACGCACACACACACACACACACACACACACACACAAAGACAGAGAGACAGAGACAGAGAGACGAGACGTAGCGACAGGGAGACTGAGACAGAGGAGGTGAGGGTGGTGAAGAGGGACAGAGAAGAGAGGACAGGAGACAGAGGACAGAGAGAAGAGGACAGAGACAAAGACAGAGAGACAGGGAGAGAGAGGAGGTGGGGGAGGTGGTGAAGAGGAACAGAGAAAGACAGAGAGACAGGGACAGAGAGGAGGTGGGTCAGGGAGGTGAAGAGGAACAGAGACAAAGACAGAGAGACAGGGAGAGAGAGGAGGTGGTGGGGAGTAAAGTGTGAAGAGGGAGAGACAGAGAGATGTCATGAGAGAGAGAGAGAGAGAGAGAGGGAGGGAGGGGAGAGAGAGAGAGAGAGAGAGAGAGTCATCCCAGAGAGAGAGAGAGAGAGAGAGAGAGTCATCCAGTGAGAGAGGGTGAGTGGGAGACAGAGGGTGATGGGGAAAGGTGGTGTGTGAGAGAGACAGGGAGACAGAGAAAGACCATCAGGGCGGTGAGAGAGAGAGAGAGAGAGAGAGAGAATTCAGAATTCACGCGCGGAGAATCCGCCGCGCCATTTATTGTGAGACACCCTGTCCATACACAAAGAATCCGTGTCAAATTGGGGGCACCATTACTCCATTTACATGTACACATAATACACTTGAATTTAGCAATTAACCACTATAGACCTATATAAAGAGTACTAACAACATGTGTTTATACACACATAGAACATAAGGTTCATAAAGAATAGTTCAACGAGGTAGCAATTCCTTAATCTGCCTCTTTTCTTTCCGTACAGCGTGGCTCGCACTCAAAGCCTGCTATTTGGCCGCTTTTGCTGTTCACTGATATCTGGCTTGTACTCCATGCGTCGCTATGTACTCTTATCTTACTATGTTTATGTTGATTGCATCAGCTTCTCTCTGTGTTTCATAGCATAGTAAGTGAACATAGCAATGTCTCGTAGTATTTCAATATTGTCATTCTGTAGTATTCTGTGAAGGGTGATAGTTTGCATATTATTAAAGTGCTTGTGGATATATTTAGCTCTAAATGTATTATAACTGGGACATGCTGTTAAGAAATGAAGTTCAGTTTCTACTTCGGGACAAAAGGGCAAGATGTTAATATGATGTACTGTCAGTGTATTTTTTATTGACATGGAGTTCACTTGTACCTATTCTTAGCCTTGTCAGGACATTTCTAAATTTAGCAATGGTGATTACATGCAGGTATTTTTCTGTTTGATGAAGAAATTTAAATGTGTTGTAAATTAGAAAACGATCACTATTTTCATTCGTTTTCATGCCAGTTCTGTTTGTAACAGTCTATCATTCTTTGTTTAAGTAAAGTAGAACGATAAAGCTATTTTCATGACCTACTCCTTCGAATAACCAAACTTTCTGAAAATCCAAAATGGTCTAGACAATTCTTTATGCCGAGCGCCCAATTATGTATTTTATTTATTTCAGTTTTCTCTCTTTCGTAAGCTAGTCTAGGTAATCTATTTGGGTTCATGTTCAGAATTATGAACCGATAGCGTATTGCCCTAATTGTACTATCCACAATTAGCGGATATCTACCTAATTCTCTATATACTAGATGGTTTGGAGTTTTTTTTTACCTACTCCTAAGAGCTTTTTACATACGAATAAGTGTATGTTTTCTACCGCTCTGTAACTGGTTAAACCCCATATTTCTGCTACATACATTAATAGTGATTTCACTTGCGTATCAAAGAGTTTAAAGTAGATTTTTTTTTTTGTCTACGTGTCCTAAAGTATACATAGTTTTCATTACTTCAGCCACTTTGCCATTTGGCTCTACCAGCGTACTCGGCTAGTTGCTGTAAGTGTGTACCCTAAATATTTATAATTATTTACTACCTCAATTACCTCCTTTTTATAGAACCATTTCTCTCTCCTCCCTAAATATCCCCCCTTTCTGAATACCATAATTTTAGTCTTTTGAAGATTTACAGTTAGTCCTAGTGTATCAGATGTCTCTTGTAAGTTCTTAATTTGATTCTGTAATCCCGCTGGGGTTAAAGAAATTAATGCGATGTCGTCTGCAAATAGTAGCAAAATATTTCTGGCTTTCCAGTAATGAACTGATACCCATGTCTACCTTTCTTACTACATTTTCTGCAACTTCAGATATTAATAATGAGTACATCAGGGGAGATAATAAGCATCCCTGCTTCACTTCTAAAGGGCAGTCGAAGATATCTGTCAGTCCTGAGCTACATCTGACGCAAGCTTGGACTTTTTTTGTATATGCCTTTTAACATGTTTAACATCTTAGTAGAAATGTGTTTTTTTTTTACCTCCCAAAGCTTTTCTCTGTTAACTGTGTCAAATGCCTTTTGGAAATCAATGAAGGCTATATATAACTTGCTTCTTCGTCTCCCATAAAGGCAGTTGCTTACCATTGAAGTAAGCGTATGTATATGGTCTACTGTTGAGTAGCCTTTCCTTAACACAGCTTGTTCTTTACTTATTTTATTCTCCTGGTCTGCCCAGTTATATAATCTTCTATTCAAAATTGCTGTGAAAATCTTGCTGGTTATGCATAAAAGAGATATGCCTCTGTAATTCCCTAGTTTTCTTTATCGCCTTTCTTGTGTAGTGGTATTATAATAGCTTTAGTCCATTCAGTAGGAAAGTAACTGGTTTCAAATAGCTTATTGAATAATTTAGTTAAAAAAAGGGGATAACTTTCGTCCTACTTCTTTTAGGAATTCAGGTGGAATGCCAGCAATTCCAGCTGCCTTTTCTTTCTTAATTTATTTATAGCTGTTATGACCTCATTTTCCGTTATTTCATCATCTAAACAAGGTACATTTAACCGTTCAGAATTTGCCAGGTCAACTTCAACATTAGGGTTTGCTGGTGGGTTATGTTCTACTAACTGTTTTATTTCGAAATCCTGGTTTTGTCTATTTCCTTGTGGGTTTAATAAGCTCTCAAAATGATCCTTCTATTGCCTTGGTGTAATTTGAGGATTAGATGTCCTCTTTTTTCTTAATCCTTTAATCATGCATGCTCCAAATTTTTTTTTTCACTATCTTTCTGGTCTTGAGTTAGTTTGTCATAAATGTTCTTCCTAAATTGGGTTTCCTTTTTTCCTTATAAGGTTTTGATATTGTGATCTGTTGTTTAAATAGACTGCTTTCCTCTCTTCGAATTTAGCTAAATTCCTATCTTTGTTTACGTTTTTTAGCCTGTTAAGTACTAGTCTGGCTTCTTTTTTTCATATCGTGGCATTCTTTATCAAACCAGTCTTTAGATGTTTTTGCTGGTCCTCCTAGGCATATTGTTTTGCACATACTTTTTCATGCCTCCTTTAGTAATTGATTGAATACAACTAGGTTATTATCAATATTTTGGTCTAGACCTTCCGTAATTTAAACCAGTGTTCGTTGCGATCTTTCCAGTTAATGATGCCAATGTAATCCTGTTGCTTTGAAGGATCCCACTTGTATATCTTACTAAACCTTCTTCTATTCTCCTCTGGCTGTAGTGTGTTTTAATGAACTTTTTAATTCCAGCATTATAGGCATGTGAGGGGATCCGCCCTCTCTTCTACTGAACATTTAATTACATTGTCTACTATTTCAGCTGAACATACATAGAAATCAGTCACACTGTTTTTTTTTTTCAGAGTAGAATGTGAATGCACTATCGGAGTTTTTGTGTTTGTTTGTTTGTTTGTTGTTGTTGTTTTTTTTTTTTTTTTTTTTTTTTTTTTTGTAACTAGTCCATTTAAAGCAATCATGTAAAAACTTTCACAGAGTTCTATCAAAATTCCTTCTGAATCCATTCGTATGGGGATCTTGTGAACGACGTGGAAAACACATCCTGCTCCTGATTTATCAGACTGAATACATCATTCGTATCCTCAATGCTCAGGCCCCTCTCGCCAATCCGAACATTAAGGTCGCCACCAATGATAAAATAATAGTTTTTTTTTCCTTGTTCCACCTGAGACAAAATAAAACAATTCAATTTGTTCCAAAGTACAAGAGTAATCTCTGTCCACATAAAATCGACTGTTAACAGGATGAATGTACACACCAAAAAAAACAATATATCATTTTCACATAATAGCAAGTTTATCATCAATTTTATACAAAATGCATGTTCAATATCAGTTACACTGTTTGTAGATGGTGTGATAAGGCTTTGTTTACTAACATAAAAGTACCCCCTGAAGGGCGCCCCATATTGGTGAACTTAATGACTGGAGAATGTAAATATGAAAAGTCTTGAAATTTTATATCAGGGTAAAAAAAAAGTAGAAGTAAATGTTTTCTAAAAGCAACGGATATCAAAGCTTGTTATATAATCATAGAAATCTGGATCTGACAGCTTATCTACAAGTCCTTCTACATTCCAGCTAAGTGTGTTAATGTGTTTATTACTTCTTACCTCCTGTATTACTTGATGGGTATGGTCAGGGTACTTTTCTCATTGTTTTTTTTTATCTTTTCCTGGTGTGTGCTTTTGGGAGCCTCCTGCTTGTTTGCTTGCACGTTTGTTTCCCTGTTTCACACTGCTAGAGTTCGATCTTAGTGTAGGTTTGTTATACGTGCGTGTACTAGTCCTTCTTCTCCCCTCCGACCTGTTTAGCGCCAACATCTTTAACCGGATGGCCTGACCAAATCGACATATCAAACTGCGCCTGCCTCGGGCCGTCTATTTTAGTTTTGCTACCCCTTCCCTCTATCGACTTCCTTGATTTGTCATCTTTAGCCAGTAGGCTAGCATTCCTGGTTTGTATGCGTGGTTGAACGACTGCGCTACCACTAAACATGCTTGGCGAAGCAATACATCTGTAACTCCCGCCGCGTAGCTCTTACCGCCATCTTGTCGCTCTCTCTTCCTTCTTGTCTTTCTTTTCAACCCAGCGAAAAGCCCTATTCTTATCCTCCACAGACCAGTGTCCAACATTTTGGCACTAACACTTCTTACTAATTCTGTAACCACTTTACACCACAAATTAAAGCACAGAGACAATGCAATCCAGAGAAACGTCACTTTCTTTGCGGAGCTCACAACACAAGCAGCTTGCTTTCCGCCATGTTGACACGGACTCCCGAGAGAGAGAGAGAGAGAGAGAGAGAGAGAGAGAGAGAGAGAGAGAGAGAGAGGTATGCACAGACGCAGCTCGCACTTACATCGACATAGAGACTGACAGATAAAGAGAGAGTGTGTCGTGACTGAATGGCAATCACGTGTGTGTGTGTGTGTGTGTGTGTGTGTGTGTGTGTGTGTGTGTGTGTGTGTGTGTGTGTGTGTTTTCTTCCAATCTTCAAACGTATTTCATTGATTATCACTTTGACAAAATTTGCTCCTGACGTTCACACGAATGTAAAAGTGATTTTTCTTTTTTCCACCATGTGGCTGTAGACACTTGAAATTGTAACATCTTCCCCATGCGTTATAGTAACAGAGGCAATGCTGACAGCAAAGACTGGCTGTATCACCTCCACCTGTTACCATGAGATAGGGATGATTGTCAGTGGAAGACTGATTATGTCACCTCTACTTGTTATCATGACATAGGGCTGTCTGTCAGTGAAGGACTGATCGTATCACACATCCACCTGTTACCATGACATAGGGATGATTATCAGTGGAAGACTGGTTGTGAGGCCTCTACATATTACCATAGTGATTGGAATAGTGTTAGTGCAGGACTGGTATATACCCCTCTCCTCTCATAATGAGGCAGAGAATCTGTTCAATAGTTGTCTTGTTATGGCATCCTCACGTATTATCATGACAGAGGGAACATTGTCAGATGACTGGTTACATCGCATTCACTTATCACAATATGTAAATGACTGTCATCTGACAGTTGTTATCATCATAGAGGGGTTGATTGTCTGCAGATAACTGATTCTGCTGCTCCAGTCTGAGGGATGATTGTCACTGAATCACTGCATGACTTACCTTTACCTGTTATCATCACGACAGAAGGATGATTCCAGGAGATGGCTGATTACATTATGTCCACCAATCATCATGACAGGGGTGTTACTGGTGGTGGTTGACAAGTTATTTAATCTCCAACAGTCATCATGACAGGACAGGAGTATTACTGGTGGTGGTTGACTACTTATCTCATCTCCACCAATCATCATGATAGGGGATGGTTGTCAGTGGATGGATGGTTACTTCATCCTCACCAAGTATTATGACAGAAGGCCATTGGCTGTGGTGATCCCTTTGTGACTGCAATGATAAGACTGTGCACTGGATTGATAATGATGATAATGATAATGGCTGTGATTATGACGACAACGACACCGATTTTGATCACGATGGCAACATGAACAATTAAGGCAATGACAGTAATGACAGTAACTATGATGGTGATGATTATGAAAAAAAGCTTTTTGTGCTGTCGCCGCTGCAGCCCGTTGTTGTGTTAATGTTGCTGCTGCTGATGTTGATGACGACGACGACGACGACGATGATGATGATGATGATGATGATGATGATGATGATGATGATGATGACAATACGACGACGAAGATGGCGATTACGAAGTCGACGACAACGAGGACGACAACGACCATGATGATGATGATGATGATGATGATGATGATGATGATGATGATGGCATGGAGGCGATATGTTTATTTCCATCCAGTTGGATTCGGAAAAGGAATGGATATAACACACGTTTATTCCTGAAAAGGGTTGTTGTGCATGATTTATACCCTGCAATGTTTCATTACACAGTCATTGTATGTGGAGGACATAGCAACGAATTCACAGTTGTACCTTTAAAACGTAGGCCGGCCATGTTTTTCATCCCACAATATGTGTGAGTGAAAGAGCTATTCTTTATGCCTTTCATATTGGAAACTAATTCAAGACAGAACACTTCGATGATCAAGCGTACTTTTTGAAATGCAGCATAGTGCACAAGGTAAGAAATATGCCACTGTCCTTCGTGACATTATTAACAGGATGGTTCCCAAGTTCCAAGTGCACTATAAGAAGGATGAACAGGGTGTGTCATCATGGAACCGAAGGCCCACGCCTGCACATGTGGTATATGAGATCATAGCATACAGTTCCACTGGTGAGTGGGCATGTCATTCGTGTCCACACCATTGTTTGGGGTGATTTTTTGGTGTACGTGTGTGCGTGTGTTCGTGTGGGGGTGTGCGTGCGTAAGTCTGTATGTGATCCGTGCCTGTGTTCCTTTATTCGTATGTGTGCCTTCATGTGTGTGTGTGTGTGTGTGTGTGTGTGTGTGTGTGTGTGTGTGTGTGTGTGTGTGTGTGTGTGTGTGTGTGTGTGTGTGTGCGTTCGTGTGTTCGTGCGTGCGTGCGTGCGTGCGTTGGTACGTAC
Organism: Conus betulinus; assembly: GCA_016801955.1. Taxonomy (NCBI): domain Eukaryota; kingdom Metazoa; phylum Mollusca; class Gastropoda; order Neogastropoda; family Conidae; genus Conus; species Conus betulinus. The sequence goes on along the minus strand of JADBJO010020036.1, from coordinate 4,225 downwards.
GTGCGTGTGCGTGTGTGTGTGTGTGTGTGTGTGTGTGTGTGTGTGTGTGTGTGTGTGTGTGTGTGTGTGTGTGTCTGTCTGTCTGTCTGTCTGTCTGTCTGCGTGTGTATGCACGCGCGCGCGCGCGCGCGTGCGTGTGTGTGTGTGTGCGTGTGCGTGTGTGTGTGTGTGTGTGTGTGTGTGTGTGTTTTGTGTTTGTGTGTGTGTGTGCGTGTGCGTGCGCGTGCGTGCGTGCGTGCGTGCGTGCGTGTGTGTGTGTGTGTGTGTGTGTGTGTGTGTGTGTGTGTGTGTGTGTGTGTGTGTGTGTATTTATGTTGAGAAAAGAACAGGGTTGTCTTTGACTTAGTCCTCTTATCTACTGATAAGATAAAGATAACCAAAGAGATAACACGTTTTGTAAAGTACATACCGGTCACATTGGTCCCGAATGCCATTGATTTGTGGGGAAAAGGAATGTTAACAGTTAAAAAAAAATAATAAATGTGCTGGTGTGTCAAGAGCTAGCATATCAACAAACCCTCTAACGAGTCCATCCCAGGGTGTCCCTTCTGATGCTGTTCTTTTCCTCAGAAACTTTGGGGAAATGCCAGACTCCATAGAACTTCCCTAAGGCACAGGGCGCGGTAGAAGGTGATGTATACTGTGTCAGTAGAGCGTAGAGAGTTTCCTTGTTCGCGGTACACTGTGTGAGGTGTATACCGTGACAGTAGACAGTAGACTGGTCTAGGGTACATGACACACTGTGTGAGGTGTATACCGGGACAGTAGACAGTAGACTGGTCTAGGGTACATGACAATCCGTGATGTGTATACCGTGACAGTAGACAGCAGACTGGTCTAGAGTACATAACACACTGTGTGAATTGATAGAATAGTGTCAGTAGAGAGTCGACTGTCCCCTGGTACTGGTGCACTATGTGAGTTAATGTATACCGTTACACTAGGGAACACACTGTTCTCTGGCACACACAGCATTGTGTGAACTCAGATACACTGTGTGATCATGAACTGGATTGCTCCCTGGTGTATGGTGCACTGTGTGAAGTGACGTATGCTGTGTCACTAAGGAGTAGACTGTTCTGTGGCACTTGGTGCAAGTGTGAGATAATGTATACAGTGTCATTGCGAAGCAGACTGTTGCATGGTGCATAGTGCCGTGTATGGGTGATGCATACAGTGTCATTGTGAAGTAGACTGTTCCATGGTGCATAGTGCCGAGTGTCGGTGATGCATACAGTGCCACCACACAGTATACCCTCCCCAAGAACATGGTGCACCGTGTGATATGATACATACGGTATTATTTTCACTGGCGCATGTGTTGTGGAGAGAGAGAGAGAGAGAGAGAGAGAGAGAGAGAGAGAGAGAGAGAGAGAGAGAGAGAGAGAGAGAGATGAGTTTATTCCCAATAGGCCACGGCATCTTGTGAAGGTTTTGCGTGGACATCCTACAAACAATTAAAAATAAAAAGTAAGTGGGCTCAAATTCACACAGAAAATAAATCTGAGTAAGTACCAATAATAACATGTAGAAACTGATTAGGGACAGCAAGAAAAGTGATATATCCCTAAGACGTTGTTCATTCTCTAGACGTACATGTCTTAAGCAGGAAAAGTTGAAAAATGTTTCACGTCGTGAGACTGTTGTGAGGACCTTAGCAAACTAAGTTTGAACAAAGAGAGTTGTCGATGGTACTTAGGTTTTATATAGCTTTCGCGAGAAAACAAAAAATCTACCTATTTTTCTTCTGCTTCTTACACATTGGACAAATCAAACCACTTCTGGTGACAGTTCTGTATCTAAAGCTATGCACCATTAAATCTAAGATTCCAAGCCGGAATCTCTTGTGGTTATGTATTTCAAATGTGGGTTCAAATCCAATAATAGATAGGGCTTCAAAGCAGGTGTATCACTAAAATGTCTATACATGTCATAGGTACTGCTGGTCTGATTATATCAGTCCAGTTTTGCCAACTACAGTCTAGTGACCGTTGGCGAAATGTACAAATACACTCATGAACGTTTCCAATCTCTGAGTGTACCAAACGAACCCAAGCCATATCCAAACAAATACGTTCGCACTTGAGTCCCAAAATTGCTTTACCTCTGAGATCTAAATCATATAAAACATTATATGTTTTTACGTGGAACTCTTTGGTGTTCTCATCTCTACTCAGGAATTTCTTTAAGATGATATCATCATCTAATGACAGAATAAACAATCAAATGCCTCTACAGAGAGCATAGCGCCATATTTCCAATCCTGATCACTTCAGTTGCTTGCTCATTAACAAATAAAGAAAACAGTACTGGACTGCATTCATATCCCTGTCTTAGTCCAGCTGTACATATGAGCAATCTGTCAATTTCGCACCACATCGAACTCTTGCTTTAACTACATCATAGACATTTCTAATACATTTGTACAGCTTTCCTTTAATATAAAGTTAACACAAAACTGGCCAACAAATGTGTCTGTTAATAGAATCAAATGCCTGTATCAAAATCTATAAATGCTACATAAAATTTGTGATTGTAAGAAAAATGTTTTTGAACAAGAGCTAGCAAGGTAAACATGTGGTCAATGGTTGAATATCCTTTCTTAAAAACAGCCTGATGCTGGCCTGTGATATCATTGTAATCTACCCATTCTTGCAATTGCTTGTTAACAATCGTGTTAAATATTTTGCTGCCAACATTACTGTTTGAATTAATGTCAACAATGTCATTAGGGAGCAGACTTCCTCTGGTACCGGTGCATGGTATGGGGTGATGTATACAGTGTCAGCAGGGAATGGAGTGTTCTCTGCTGCATGCTCCACCATGCGAATTGCCGTATAAAGATATACCAGGGAGTACATGTTTCCCTGGTACATTGTGCACTATGTGAAGTGATGTATGCAGTGTCGCTAGTGTGTAGACTGTTTCCCTCGCACTAAGTGCACTGCGTGAGATAATGTAAGCAGCGTCACTATGAAGTAAATTGTTCCATGGTACACAGGGCGATACGTAGGTGAGTGACACCAGGGAGTGCACTCCATTAATATACAATCCACTATGTGATATCATGCATTCACAGTCACACACACACAACAACAACAACAACAACAACAACAACAACAACAACAACACACACACACACACACACACACACACACACACCACACACACACACACACACACACACACACACACACGTACACCGAGTGGTGGGGGTGTGAGATGATTGATACAGAGTCACTATGAAGCAGTGTCCATGGGGAGTAGACTGGTCCATGGTACATGGTACACTGTGTGAGGTGGTGTCTGCAGTGTCCATGGGGAGTAGACTGGTCCATGGTACATGGTGCACTGTGTGAGGTGGTGTCTGCAGTGTCCATGGGGAGTAGACTGGTCCATGGTACATGGTGCACTGTGTGAGGGTGGTGTCTGCAGTGTCCATGGGAGTAGACTGGTCCATGGTACATGGTGCACTGTGTGAGGTGGTGTCTGCAGTGTCTATGGGGAGTAGACTGGTCCATGGTACATGGTGCACTGTGTGAGGTGGTGTCTGCAGTGTCCATGGGGAGTAGTCTGGTCCATGGTACATGGTACACTGTGTGAGGTGGTGTGTGCAGTGTCCATGGGGAGTAGACTGGTCCATGGTACATGGTACACTGTGTGAGTGGTGGTGTGTGCAGTGTCTATGGGGAGTAGACTGATCCATGGTACATGGTACACTGTGTGAAATGATGCATAGTGTTACTAGTGTGCCGACTGTTCCCTGTTCATAGTGCAATGTGTAGGTAATGAACACAGTGACACCAGGGGTAGACTCTCCTCTGGTAGATGGTGCATTGTTTGAGGTGATATATACAGTGCTATATATGCGTATGCATATGAGAGAGAGTGAGAAATAGAGAGAGAAGGAGAGAGAGAGACAGAGACAGAGACAGACGGACAGACAGACAGGCAGACGGAGAGGAGACGAAAGAGTCAGATGTAGAGAGAGGGAGATAATTCTCCCTTGTTGCAACAGGTTCCATTTCTGCTCTTGATAGAAGTTATCTCCCGCACACTATCTAACACACTTGCGCGCGCGTTCGTGCGTGCGTGCGTTTGCGCGTGCGTGCGTGCGTGCGTGCGTGCGTGTGTGCGTGTGTGTGTGTGTGTGTGTGTGTGTGTGTGTGTGGTGCGTGTGTGTGTGTGTGTGTGTGTGTGTGTGTATGTGTTTGTGTGTGTGAGC